>PVIJ01009041.1:0-69552 GCA_004024925.1 Scalopus aquaticus | reverse complement strand
CTATTTGGTTTCCTTATAGTCCTGTTATAAGTGAAACCATTCGATATTTTTCTTTTTCTTTCTGGCTTATTTCACTGAGTATGATCCCCTCTAATTCCATCCATGTCGCTGCAAATTGCATGTGTTTATCTTCTTTCCATGATGAATAGTATTCCATTGTGTATATGTACCACATCTTCTTGATCCAATCATCTATTTTTGGACATCTGGGTTGCTTGGGCCTTTGCTATTGTGAAATGGTATGGACCTTTGCTATTGTGAACAGTGTCGCAATGAACATATGGGTGCATGTATCCTTTCGGATTAGTGTTTTTGTATCCTTTGGGTAAATTCCCAAAAGTGGGATTGCTGGGTCGTATGGAAGCTCCATGTTTAGCAGTTTGAGGAATCGCCATACAGCTTTCCATAGTGGTTGGAACAGTTCACATTCCCACCAGCAGTGTAGAAGAGTTCCTTTTTCTCCACATCCTTTCCAGCATTTGTTGTTGCCTGTATTTTTAATGTGTGCCATCCTCACAGGTGTGAGGTGATATCTCATACTGGTTTTGATTTGCATTTCCTTGATTATAAGTGATGTTGAGCATTTTTTTCATGTATCTGTTGGCCATTTGCTTTTCTTCTTTGGAGAAGTGCCTTTTGAGCTCTTCTGCCCATTTTTTGATTGGGTTATTGGCTTTTTTTTTGTTGTTGAGTTGTGTGAGTTCCTTGTAAATTTTTGTTATCAGTCCTTTATCAGATGTATTGTGTGCAAAGATCTTTTCCCTGTTGGTAGGGTGTCTGTTAGTTTTGGTTAATGTCTCTTTTGATAGCTAAAGCCCTCCTAACTAAAAAGACAGAAAACAGAGGAATTTCACTCCCTGATTTCAAACTATATTACAAAGCCATAATAATTAAAACAGCATGGTACTGGAACAAAAACAGACAGAAAGACCAATGGAACCGAATAGAATATCCAGAATTAAAGCCACATATCTATGAACAAATAATCTTTGACAAAGGAGCAAAAAAAATGCAGTGGAACAAGGACAGTCTATTCAATAAATGGTGCTGGGAAAACTGGACAGCCACATGCAAAAATATGAAGCTAGACTACTACCTCACACCCTGCACAAAAGTCAACTCAAAATGGATAAAAGACCTGGATGTAAGACCTGAAACCATAAAATGTATAGAAGAAAATATAGGCAAAACCCTACACGACATACATCTCAGCAAAATCTTGAAAGACACATCCCTCAAAGCGAAGGAAGTGAAAGACAATATAAACAGATGGGATTATATCAAAATAAAAAGCTTCTGTACAGTTTCCTTTCTTGGCACATGTTGTTTTAGTAGACTGAGGCCTCTCAGCTCACACTTTGCTGCATTTGGATATAACCTCAGAAAAACAGACTTTTTATGAATTCTTCACAAGATAAAATTGCTGTTGGCTACACAGCTCTCCTCCAGGTCGAATGCTGTCAGATCAGGCCCCTTAGGATTGCTTCTTGCCTCATGATGTTTCAGTGTCTGGAAAATGGCTGTGTCTTTACACTCAAACAGAGGAAATGCCAGTGTGATATTTCTGCTCCATTTACAGAGAAATTCGGTCTGGTCCCCCAATGCACCTTTAACTGGAGCACAGACACACTCTGGGGAGCACTCCTTGATTCCCATCTTTTGCTTCTATCTGAAAAAAAATGCATTAATGCTCAATCCAAGCAACAGGGCTAAGCGGCTGATAACTTACCCTTTGAATCTTTATACTTTCATTCTAAAGTGGACTCTCTGGTCATTGCTAGCTCTTGGATACACAGACTCTAACAATTCTCCCTGAGCAAAAGTAAACTGTGAATAAAAAATATACTGTACTGATTGCAAAATTCCCTGGTGAGGTTAACAACTCTCTAGGAAGTAGATCACTATAGAGATCAGGCTGCTCTTTTGCCTGTGAGGTCCAACTTTCCCTTCAGACATAGTCCCCTACTCAAGAAGACTGGACCAGAGTGGGTATCTACCCCATGGGGAAAATGATGAGTGGAGTAAGCTGGGCCAATTGATTAGATCTTTAGACTTTCATTTAAGAGTCCCCAAAATTGTCATTTATTTGGCAGTGAGAATTTGACATTACAATTCATAAAAAGTTGAGGCCTGTAAGCTTGCAATTATCACTTAAAGTTTAGGGGGACATGAGAAACTGTTAAAATTAAAGAAAGCTAATCTGCCATGAAACAGAGCATTCGGGACCAATGTGCAGAGAGAAGAGACACACCCCAAGTTACTTCAGGAGGTAGGAGGGCTGAGCCTCCCACTCCTGTTTTCCAGTCCAGGCTCTGTTCACCCTTTAGAGCTCATCAGCCTGCCAGGGGGTGCATGAGGTTGCCAAATGAAACCTTTCAATAGCTCTTCCTCAATTTCCATTTTTTAAAATTTGTACTGGTTTGAGTGGTTATTCTTATGATTCCTAGCTATAATAATTACAATAGCATTTAAAATGTTTATTTTTATTTATTTATGCATACAAGAACTGGGATGTAGGCCAAAAGTACAGGGGGTGACAGGATTCACCAGAGACAGAGTGGGGAGCAGAACAGCAGATCGACTGAAGTACACTGCTGAGGGAAGCAGCGAGCGAGACAGGAGAGGTCTGCTGCACCATGTGGGTCAGCTCCCTGGCAGGGGATTGAACTGCTGCAGATAGCTTCATAGTCTCCGTGGAGACTTAACCCCTTGTGCCACCAGGGAGGCCCTATAACAGCATTTTTAATGTATTTTTATTCACAGCTTCAGAGTGAGGGTAGGGTGGGATCCCGTGGAAGTGGAGGTGAGCCTGCCTAAAGGCACACCTGCCCTGCATTTCCTGCTGGGATCCATCAGCAGCATTCCTGCCTCCACACCAACACTAGATGAAGCCACCCAAAAGCCCCAGCTCCCTCGATTACTCATACATTTGCCTTCATTGTGCAGTTTACTCCCCTCTTCATATTCCTTTCTCCTATCTGCTGCCTGTTCATCCTTCTTGATACAGCTTCAGTTTTGCCTCCTCCCATTGTCTTCCTTCGTACCCCCACCCCACCCTATACTGCCAGTTCTCATGCCACAGGCCCACTGCAGTGACTTCAGCCCTGCCCCTGTCCTGCTCATCCGTGGAACAGTGAGCCCTCTTCGGGGGCAGGCAGCGTTCTAGCAATGATGATGCCCGTAGGTCCTAACACTGTGCCTGGCACATTAAGAAATGAGCTGAGCACACATTTGTCCTCGATGGCACTGCTGATGCCTAAAACAATTAGAAACACATTGATTTCAAGGAGTAGGTATTCTTACATCACCCGAATAAAAAGAGGGCGTACCCCCCAAATCACAGAGTGACATTCGCCTTTGCTTAATTAGAGGCAATGTATATATCTTGCTAGAGGTACCAATTAGTTTTAAATACAAATCCGACGTGTGTGGCTCACACATACAGATTCACAGAAGATGAGGGTTACGTTTGCTGCTTTAATTGGGTTGAAAAAAATCACTTAAGGACTAGATGATTGGACTGTTAATCCTTAACTGCTTGATAGGTGCTTTCAGTGAAGGATGATAGATTTGCTTCCCTTCTTTCTCCTCTCCTACCCATCCATCTAACTGTTTATCCTATCATTCCTCTTTATTCGATCATATCCATTCATTCTTATTTTGCCTTTGTTTTCACCTATCATTTTCCAACTATAAATAATCAATTGTTTGGAATATGTGTACTGTCAAAGCCATTAACTAAATTCCCTCAGTCTGGAAAAGAACCACATGCATTATCCCCAGGGGCACTGGGTGTGGAGCCAGGAGTAAGGCTGGGAAGAGTTGTTTCCAAGGTATCATGTAGTCTTACAACAGTGAGATTTTCAGACATTTAGACAAAGCCAATAGGCCAAAGCTTGCCCAAAATAGCCTCTGAGGTTAAAGGCAAGGGACACTAGGCTTAATGTCATAGATCTGACACCACAAAACCAAAAGAACATCTTAACCAAATTTTTCAATCTATAAAAGAGACCTCAGTTCTCCTTTATAAAATGAAGATAATACCAATCTTGCAGAGTTGTTGGGAGGAAGATAAAAGACAATGCCCAGTCTGAGCTAACTTGGGGTTGACTGATTGGTACCTTATATGTCCCCATCAAAAGGCCTTTGATTCTAAGAGTCAACAGTTACCGGCGAGGATCAGGATCCACTATTCCCCAGTGTGGCCCTGACAGACAATGCCCAAGTTCCCCCAACAAATCTACTGAAGGGCTGAAGATCTAACAGAGCCCTACACTTAACTCCAGGTGCTGGAAATATTAGATCACTTCTGTGAAGAAGAGTGTAAGTCATTCAGGAAAAGATGATTTAGAATAAATAGGGAAGGGGGAAAGACTGTGGTGGTTTAATGTTCCCATTCAGTCGTGCGAGCCAACTCATTTTTCCACACAAAATGTCTTACCTACTGAACAACATGATTGGCCTGAAGTATGCACTAAATTGTTATATCTATATCTCCCCAAGATTGTTATTACTTTAGTATTTCATACTTCACTGCATTTCAATCCCTAAAACAAGTGTAGGTGGTTAACTTACTTTGGAATTGATGCCACTAAATGTAATTGCCTAAAACCCTTTCTAAAATTGCCACTGTTGAGACATATCCACTACATAGCTAATCAGGAGCTGCCACTCCTGAAGGCCTACTATGTGCCAGCCTTTACTGTCATGATCTAATTAGTCCTCACCACCACCCCTGTGAGAAGGCAGCACAGGTTGAATTTCATGGGTAAGGTTAAGGAGGCTAAGGGAGCTTAAGGAAAACCTACAAGGTCATAGTCCTTGTAAAAAGGGAGACACCGCTGCAGTTGATTATTCCTCTTGCTGACCAACAGCTAATGCAATAGCCTGCAGTCACTTCTATCCCCTGCAGAATGAGCTTGAGCCAAGTGCTTTGAGGGGACACACAGAGGACAAGACAGCTGAGACTAAGACATACGGGAAAATACTGTTCTCCAGAGAAACAGAACCAATAAGAGATTTAGAGATGGAGATAGAGAGATGAGGGGTGTGTGTGTGTACATATGCATATGTATGTACGTAAAAGAAATTGGCTCACATGACTTTCAAAGCTGGCAAGTTTGAAATCTGTAAGGTAGGCCTGCAGACTGGAAGCTCAGGCAGAAGCTGAGCTGTCTTAGGTAAATTTTTTTTTCTTTTCTGGGAAAACAGTTTTTGTTCTTAAGGCTTTTCATCTGATGAGATAAGGCCCACTCGCATTATTGAGGGTAATCTCCTTTACTTAAAATCAAGTGATTGTAGATTTTAAGCACCTCTCCAAAATACCTCCACAGCAAAACCTAGATTAGTGTTTCATTGAATAACGAAGGTACTATAACCTACCCAAATTGGCACATAAAACTAACCATCATACCTATCAAAGAATCTTTAAAATGTTATGTTCAAAATGAATGAGATTTGATGCAACAGTACAAATTCTTTTTACCTCAGATAGAAACACCATATTTTTGCTTCTGTACTGGCAAGCTAATAAATAAAACCTTTGTGGCTTATGTTATCAACTTTGTTCTAGAAGATAGCAAATGTGTGATACATTTTTATTGCAAATTCCATTTCATGCCTTAGATCCCAAGATGTTCTGAACAATGAATGGCAATTATCTGGTTTATGGTATATTCACTGCAAAATGTTCACCTGCTTCTCAATGCTTCAGAAAAAAAAAAAAAAAGCACTAGCAGACCAATTTCACTTCCTATTTATATGGACTATTATTGTGTGCATTTCTCCAGCTTTGGCTCCTTACTAGGAAGTTGTGAAATATCAGAAGTAGAGGACAGGGAAAAAAAAAGGCCTCTCATCCACTACCACCAAATATATATTCGCCTTTAGATCACCTTCAAGATTAGCCCTGAACATCAGGGTACCAGATAAGATGGCTCCATTTGCATTTAAATGTCTGTATGCACACCTACTCTGCTCATTCAGGTCAGGCACCCCTCACTCAGGGAAACATTCTCTGAGTCACCCTATGTTGCCAGCCTTAAAGGCATATGTCAGACTGAACTGGGCCTCTCTCCTTGTCACCACTCCCATAACCCCTGCCTATCTATGCCTTACTCTAGCATAGTAAGGACTCTGCTGGGCTGTAAATATCCTTTTGTGTCTCTCCTCTGCCAGTGTGGAAAAATGCTGGGTCTTCATATCTATACATATAATGTAGCACAACAGTTCTCAAATTATGACCCAGGGACTGTTGGGGGTCTCAGAGTCCTTTTCAGGAGTTCATTAGATCAAAGCTTTTTTCATAAAACTCCTAAGACACCATTTGCCTTCTTTTTCTTCGGAGTTTTCCAGAAGCTATATAACACGGTACTATACTAGATTATAGGAGAAGCAGCTATGAGAATCCAGCTGCCTTCTATTAACTCAGACATTTGCAAATAAATAAATGAATAAATAAATAAATTAAATTAAACAATGGTACTCTCATCATTTTTTCTACTCTCATTACATTCTATTTTGAATAATGTAATTGTTCTAAATAAAAGAGGATTATCATTGTTGTCAATATGCAATGGGGTTAGTATAGTTATTGTAACTGGATTAATACAGATTTTTATTTCAATAGCTTTAAGTACTAATGCAATAAATAAAACTAAGTATAATCTACAAAAAGAAAATTTCTTTGGAGTCATTGTGATATTAAGAATGTTAAATATTGCTCCCTGTTATAAGATCAAAAAGTTTGCTATATGACCTGGCAAAGAACTTAAAACCTGATCCATACTACTCCATCAGGAAGGAAGAGTATGAGTGGGGAGCAGAGGAGAGAAAGAACAAAGAGATGGAGGGAGAGGAAGAAAGAGAATCTAAAGTCTTCAGGAGAAACTCATGTTATCAATTATTAGATTCAACTCCCTGGAGGAACGTTTATCAGTGTAGTGACAGACCGGTCTTTTCTCTGGTTCTGCTTATGAAGGAAACGCCACTGTTTGACTGAATCGTTTGTGCACCAATTGTGATGCTGTGAGCTAATAGAACCTCTGATTCTTGGGGAGAAAGGATGCCAGGCATCTTCTCTTGCTATGTGAACTAGAGCACATGCTGTCAAGAGAATAATTTTCTGAAATCACAGTTCTTATATCTCTTGCATCCTGGCTGGAGAAACCACCACAAAAAGAAACAAACTTGATAAATCATCCCTACATAAAGCATCGAAGGTTAAAAGCATCATGATGAATATCAGAAATAAATCTGTGCTCCAGATTTTCAGACTGTTTGGGAGCTAACCAGTGTATCTCAAAAGAGATATCATGAGCTGGGTGATTTTAAAGGGTAACTCCACTGTTAAATGTGTCAATTTCTCCTAGAGGCAAACAGGGTAGGTATTAGCCACTTAGAACCCCTCAGTGCTTAAGGCATCCTTCCCAAAAGAATTGTGTGGGATCCCTAATAGCATCAGTACAGGGCCGGGCATGTGGTAGCTGCTCACCAAGTGTGTGTTAAATGATCAGTGAATGAATCATAAGCTCTCACTGCTTCTATCAGTTATCTGGGCAAAAACCCATGCACATTGATTCTCCCTCAAATATAAATTACCTTTCCCACGATTTCTGATCTGGACATATTTACTTCTGAATAACTTTTGGTTAATCAAGAAAACCTTGGTTTCCGCATACACAAACACTTCTCAAGGAGATCATGAAACACAGGAGAAGAGAAAGGATGGATGGACAGTGTAGATAAAGAAAGCTGGTAGAAGGACCACTGGCCCAAAACAGTACTGCATGGAGTGAGAAAAATTCCATGGAACACCATAGAATTGAGACAGTCTCAGGAGGAAAACTAGTTCCTAAATCATGAAATCGTATTTCCACTAGACATTTGGGTAGTGAAAAGATACAAATATTACTTGCAACAAAGCACACAAACATACTAGCAATTAACTGATTTGGGGTTCGGAGAATCTAGAAGATTCTTATGATCATGAAATAATGAAAGAAATTAATTGTGCAGAGCTCATTATTTTGAATAAGGATGACAATTACATAACTGATATGCTTTATTTGGTGTGCTGCATATTAGTGAAAAATAAGATATTTACAAAAATAAATTTATTTTTTCAAAATAGAATTGAATTTCTTAACAGCGAGGCTTCTCCACAGCTGACATTTCCAGGTAGTCAATGTACTTGACCAAGGGCATGCGTGAGACCTTCCCCACTGCCCAGCTGACATCCAGTGAGGTGAGCAGAGCCCTATCCCTTTTGATATTAGCACCGCATCCTCCAAGAAGCAGACACAAGGCCAGCATTAGCTTGTAAGAATTTTATGAGGAAAAATGTTTGTGTGAGGGGAATATAAGGATAGAATAAAAAAGTCTGGGAAAGAGGTGAGTCCTTAATGCAAGTATAAGCACAGTAGGAGAGAGGAAGAGAAGGTTGGGTAAAGATCCTAGATTTTCTAGTAATCTAACTTGGACTCAGAGAAACTAAAACCCTTAGGGTGTCATCCCACCATAGTGTGAAGTTGGCGGTATAATATGTCTCCCAAAAGCAGATCTGCCTTGGTATCCCTCAGTACCCCCACGTTCAGTCCTCAGTACCCCCACTCACGTTCAGTGAGTGGCCCATGGAAGACATGGCCTGGGGGCCCAGACGCTTCAGCACCTGGTAGCTGGAGCCTCGTCACCTCCCCCTAAGTTGGAGGCCCATGAGCGCTTTCTCAGGGCTGGCTGGTCATGCTCTCAGCCCCAGAAAAGTTATGACATATTTTAAATAAACTGCCAAATACCCTTTTGTTCATTTATTTATTCAATAAATGCTTAATGGGAACCTGTTCCATATGAAACACTGCTCCAGGCATGGACAATGAAACTTATAGGAAGCATGGTCCTAGAACTATCTGGGGGCGATAGGCATAGTAGTTAAAACATCTTGGAAATAGAGCCTGTTCTCTCATATCCATGACAGGCATGATAATCAGTCCCACAGAACCTGGCAGGACTTCAGGCTCTGGCAACACAATGCTTCTGGAAGCCTCTAGCAATCAATGAGAATTGGGCTTCAGATAAAACTCATTTGCCATCCTTGTTATAGAAGTGGCGAGCAATGGCGTAGGAGAGGAATAGAATGAGCAAAACATTTACCCAACTTAGGTGTCAATGCTGAGAAAATAGGGCAAGAATAAGAGAAACAATTACACCTCCTAGGAAGGTTGGCAATAAATTAGCTTTATGGGAATTGGGGAGGGAGGAAGAGAGAGAGAGAGAGAAAGAGAGAGAGAAAGTTGATAAAGATGTAAAACCAGCTCCTTACCCTAAGAAATATGGACCATGGCTGTCCCATGACTGGGATCCTTGATGGTGTTCACTAAGTGAGTGTGCCACAGCCAGTACAGGTGTGAGGGCATGGTGGTAGTCCTGTTATAGGATTTTTCCAATGTACCAAACACTAGAATTCCTGGGCATGCTCAAGATGCTCAAACCAGTCTCTGGTTTTGTGAGAAAAGGTGGGCAAAGATGCTCAGGTTTCAAATCTGAGTTACCTGCTCTTTTCTTGAAGACAAGTCCCTGAAACATCACTCCCATTCAAATGTTCAGGAATCCCTGACCTCTGACTGCCACTTGGGAAGAGGAGGAGACCTTTGATTTCCTCCCAGATCTGCTCTTCACTGAACGACCACCATCTCAGGAAATGGCTCCATTATTGCTGCTCAGGCAAAACCCCGAGGAGGCTCCTGACTTCCTGCCTCTTCCTAAGAACACTCCTTCCACATCCACATGGAGCCTGCCTGCAGGTGCTGCCATTTCTATACCAGCGTAGTAGAATTTGAAGCTTCTTTTGCTCCCACCTGCCAAAGTCCCACCTCCAGCTTATAGTCCTATCTCTTGCCTTAACCTCTGTAAGAAGTCCTGCTTTCTCTCCATGTTCATTCTTATTTCCTACAGTCCAGTCTTCACAGAGCTTTGGAGTGACAATTTGGAAAAGAATTCTAAAGCAGGGCATGGCCACTTCTGCTTAGACTCTGCAGGCTGCAGACCTCTGCATACCTAAAGTTCAAGTTCCCCACATTCTACCACCCACCCGTCCTATTACTTTTCTTTACCCACTACACCCAATGACACTCGTTTCTTTTTTAGTCCTCAAACTCACCCAGATGAGTCCTACCTTAGGTGTTTGTATGAGCTGTTCCCACCCTGGAACCATTGCCGGGTAGCTCCTTCTTTGCCCTCAGCACAGCTCAGACCCAAAAAACCCTACCTGAAGAGCTCACCTAAGCTATCTTCTCACCGCCCCATGACTATCCTCTCAGCTCTTTACTCTTTTCATTGTAATAAGCACACCTGAAATGATATTTGGTAAGTCTTGGTGTTTTAATTGCTTGTCATGTCCCTGGGTTGGAAGCCCTCAGATCAGGGCCTGGTCTCTTCTGGTCATTACTGTTTTAGAGCTGAGGTTCCCTTGGTCCAAGGAAGCACCAATAAATACAAGCTGTCAGTGGTGAGTCAGGCCCCACCGTCTGACAATGAGATCAGAAAAGTTTCTTTCTGACACAAGCCCCCTCCTGGGGAGCCTATCCTGGCTCAGCTCTGATCCCTTTGGAAGCCTCAGTCCCACCACTGTACCCCTCCCACTTCCCAGGTCTGTGGCACAGTTCTCTATTCCTCCCTCTCTGTCGTCCCCATGGCACCAAGGGTGGGTCATGCTTAGACACCCTCCCTTGCAAGAGAATCTTCATTCAAAGAGAATTTGACAACTCTAAAGGTTTTTTAACCCTAAAAGGATGACGCTCAAGGAAGGACTTTAGGGGTGAGATCAGGATTTTGAGAATGACCTCTTTGGTTCACCTGTGCCTTGATTTCCTTTTTAACTACCCCGCACCCCCAATTCATAGGTACACCCAGTGCTCACAGATCTTTCCACATCACCAATGCCTGAGCTGGTGGGGACCAGGTCTCAGGGAGCACTGGGGGCGACGGCCAGCTCTGTACGGCTGCTGGGCAGACTATGGGAGCTCCAAGGCAGAGCACCGACTGAAGTCTGACCACAGGGAGGTGGCTCCGGCCCCAAATCCTTCTTCAGTCAAAGGCAGAGCATTCCCTTGCTTTTGTGTAGAGTGATTTGTCTTTAACTGCTTGGCAGTCCCTTGTATTCCTGGTGCCAATGGGCGCACCTGCTCCCCCACCCTTATGTCTTTATAAAGCAGACTCAGCCCACACAGTCTGAGACACAGCGCCCAGAAACAGAGCTGCAAAGAGCCATGCCAGGGATGAGGTGCCAGGGCCCAACAGTGGAAGCTGAAACCTCGTCTCCTCCTCTACTGAGTTTAACAAGGCCCACACTGTGCCCTGGCACACAATTCCAAAAGCCTCACCAAACAAGCTCTCTGAGACGCCATGTAAACTAGGCAGGCACCCAAAAAGCCAGAGTGGCACTAGTCACAGGTAGATCAGCTGAAGTCAGTGCTGTGGGATCAGACCCCGGCTCCAGGGCCTGTCTCCAGGGTTCGTGAAGAGTGGGCACTCCTTAAAAATTGCTGAGATTCATGGAGCATTTGTGTCTTGGCTCCAGAGATTATCTCCAACTACACTTAGCATGGAGCAGAAGAAAATGGGATTTCTTACAGCACAAGGGAAAGGAACCAGCTGTAAAGGAAAATTTCTTGACATAGGAACTGCTTGATTCTGAGAGCTGAGGGGGGCAGTAGCTTCATGTGACCGAAAATATCTTTTAAAATGTCCTCCAGAGCCTCCCTGGTGGCACAATAGGTTAAGTCTCAGCACTATGAAGCTATCTGCAGCCACTGCAGCAGGAGTTTGATCCCCCGCCAGGGAGGGAGCTTCCCACATGGCACAGCAGACCTCTCCTGTCTCTCCCACTGCTCCCCTCAGCAGTGTATTTCAGTCAATCTGCCTGTTCTGCTCCCCACTCTGTCTCTGGTGAATCCTCTCAACATCCACACCTGTGGCCTAAACCCCAGCTCTTGTATGCATAAATAAATAAATCTTTAAAAAATTTAAATAAAATGGCTTCCACCTGCAAATAGTCCAGGATAACTGAATATGGACACCGATTGACCTTGTATGTGGTGTAGTCTGCAAGTAAGAATTCCATTCGACAAATATTTATCTAGTAAGTATTGTACGTGAGAGGGACTAGGTCGGTATTGGATCTTTAGTACTAAGTAATTACCCTAGTTATTATAATTGGGATAAGAGCTAAGACAGAGGAGTACAAAAACCTGGGAGACATATTTTAAGGAGAAGTGACCTATTTGAGATTATTAGATGGACCAGTCTTCAAAAGTGACAGGTGAGCTTTGAGGGTAGCACTGTAGTCCCATCCCCCCCCCCCAAAATCCCTGACCACCAACAAGCAGCTGCATTCATGACCTCCTTATGGGCCCCCAAGAAGTCCACAGTCAGTGAGACTGCATAGAGAATAGATCCCAGTATTGTACAACCCCTAGATTCCCACTCAGAGCCTCCTTGTCTAGAAGTTGAAGTTTCTTAGTAGCTCTGTGATAAGGAAATCAAAAATGCCATCATAAGTGACCTAACTTTCCCCTTTTTTCCTTACTTTCCAGACTAGCCATTGCCTTTTATTACCCAAAGATTCATAAAAATGCATAAGTGACTGCAACAGCTTAAATAGTTTTCTTTTAGGAGTTTGGCACTAAATACATTAAATGAATTCCCTCAGTGCTCGGACAAGAAGCCATTAGATATGGACTATTACTTGCATTATCATTACATTAGTGAATCATTATGAAAAATAAAAGTTCTAATCAGCATGAACATTTATAAAGTGCCATGATGGGGAATATACCAGGCTGGGCTGTCTCAAATATCCAAACTAACCATGGTGAGTAATGACTTTGAACAAAAAAAGGTTGAACACATAGGATCATGTTAACAAATCCCACTCAAAGTTATTAGCAATTAAAGGCTTTCAGGAAAAGGGGGAGGTCCACCCAGTGTCCCCATCAGTGAGAATTCCCTGCGCTCTCCTTGGATCCTGTGACAACACTTACTGTCTCCCTCCCTGGCCCAGCCTCCTGCTGTAGGGAGGAGTCCCTCCATGGTGCACAAGATTCCAGGAAGCCCCAGGGGCCCTCAGAAGTAGTGCTAGTTCACAGCAGGTGGTGAGGAACCACAGCATGAGCAATGTGGTGGATCTTCCAACACTGATTGATTGTTGTCCTTTCCCACTCATTTATTGGCTTTAACTGTATCTTTATGAGTTCCAGAGGAATCTGGAATGAGCTACATATGCTTCCCCTGATACAAGATGATTTTAGTGGGACCAAGCTACCTACTTCTTACAGTGGCCCCTGTCACATCATGGGGATGTTGGCCAGTGGTACCAGTCAGACTGGGCTGGCATCATGGCGAGGTCCTCGGTCAAAGAATGAATCTAATGGGCCAGTTATTCTGGAATGGCCAGAAACACACTGAAACAGTGGACAAGGAGCAGACTCTACAAGTAATTGGGACAAGGGCTCAGCAGAGAGACTGAACCATTCCTGAGAACAAGGACACCTTCGAGAGTGAGCTTGTGTCTGGGGCTCCAAGGAACAGGGTAGTCCTGAGACAGAAAGGTTCTCTTTGAAGACTTGCATCAGAATTCCTCTGGCCCTCCTCTGAGATGGTCTCCCTGACTTCCCACTCTCCAGGGAACCTGTTGGGTCCTGCACAGACTCCTCTTCAAGGATATGGAAGTAGTCTTGTTGCATTTTCTTGTTTACATCTATTAGACAGTGGTCTCTGTTAGGGAACACGAGAGTCCAAATGGACTCACTCACTTAATGCATCAGTCCATTCACCCACCCACCCACCCATCCATCCATCCATCCATCCATCCACCCATCCATGCTACCTTTCACCCAGTTATTCAATCATAAATTTGCTCAGAAGATTGAGAATCAACATATTCCTTTCATGGTGCCAGGTCCTTACCTTGTATCGATATATCCAGCACCTGAAACAGAGCTTGGCACTAGCACATGCTAAATAAATTCTGAAGATATGCAGGTGACGGAGCACTTGTATATGGGGCTGCATTACAAGTGGCCATATTGTTAGAGGTATGGGAGGAGGTGCTCGCTTCAGCAGCACATATACTAGAGGTATGGGGGGAGGTGGTACAGGAGGAAGGAGAGGAGGATACATAGTAATTAAAGTCTCAGATTTGAGATTGACATAAATATTCCAACTGACTGGCAAGGTCGCCCTCACTTTTCTGTTCCCACACATGAAAATTCTTTTATCCCCAACATCATTTCTCTTTTAGATTAAAATATGTTCTTTTCATGTGTTGCTAGTAAAATGTTTACTAGATTACTTTTGCCACTTTGTAGGTGCAATACAATTTCTTTTGAGTTTCTGTGTCTCCCAATTGAACTTCCTCTGAATTGCCAAACTGCTTTATTTAGCAAAATCTCATGGCGCCTCGGAGGAGGAGAAGCCTCCCCATTTGTCTGTGCAGCACTGCCTACTCTAGGAAACCCTTTCATTTCACTTCCCTGGCACCACTGCTGGCTCTCTTGCTTTGTCTGAGCTATCTGGCCTTCCTGTTTTTCAGTAACGTCCTAACTGTGCTTTGCTGAGCTTTTGCTATTTCCATAATATTCTTTTCCTAATAACAGCAACCTGTATTGCTTCCTGCATTTTAACTACAGTTAAATTCCTCCTCCCTTATCCTGTATTCAGCAACTTTAGGGCACCTCAGCTATTGTAAGTTATTATATGCTTAGTTGAACTTATTAAATTCCACTTGTCTCCAGTTTTGTTTATTTTCATGTCTGTAATGGATTCTATGCCCCTTTGTACATCTTTCTCCACAGGTTTTCTAAACCAGAAGGAACCATAGAGATTATCTCTCACTGGGGAGTGACAGGTGGGCTCCAGGATTTCAGGGGGAAGGTGTCCCCACAGTCTGCCTTATGGTTCCAAGCGTTTTGACACTGCAAGTCCAAGTCCCTCCAGCCACTGTCCAGAAGCAAAGCAGGCATCTTGCAGAAAAGCATTTTGAAATAGGAGGCCCTCATGGAGGCTGGACCGTCTCTCTCATGGGCAACGATTTTCATCAGGCAGCAGGTTCTGTAACACCATCTGTCCCACATGAGTGTGATATGTCACAAAGATCATCTACTGGCTTCAGGAATAACATTCTTTGAATCCCAGAAACCCTCCTGTGCTTGGAAGAGGCACTGGAAGTTTGCCTGGCAGTTGTTAAACTAAAAAAGTCTGAACAGAGCATGCAGCCAAAGTTAGAATGTGTTAGTTGGTCACGGGACCCTGGCACTGGGCAGGTTGCTATTCGGGCACAAGCCTTGGCCAGTAGAAACTTGAGCTGCATTTCCTGCCACGCACCAGTGTCACGGAGACACTGAGAAAGAGTTCTTCTAAGGAGCCCCTTGGGCACCTATGTAAGTACTCAACGATTCAGCCTTGTTGAAAGCATTTGGAGAAGCCCCTACAGAAGCCATGATCTTGCAGCCAAAGCTTTAAGGGGCTCTTGTATGCTGTGTGGAGCACCTTATCTGTGCCAGATTTCCTTAGAGAAACCCTATGTCTTTAGGAATCACTTTCTCCCGTACAGGGTTCAGGAGACATTCCCAGAGGCAGCCAGAGAATGTCGGCATATAGAATGTTGGGCCAGAAGATGTCAGGGAATCCTGTTGACCTGGAACTGGACCAGGGCAATCAGAGTGATTGATTTTCAACGGGTGTAGTTTCTGTTATGCAATATGAAAACATTCTAGAGATCTGCTATACCAAATAGTACCTATCGTTAGCAGAGTATTGGGCACTTTAAAATTATGTTAAGAGGATATAGCTCATGTTAAGTGTCCTTTCCCAAACTAACAAACAAAACCACAAATAATCAAAAAACCCACAAAAGAACATAAAGGAAACTTGGGAGGTGAAGGATGTGTGCAATACCTTGGTTTGGATTACAGTTTCACAGGTATGGATTTAAGTCCAAACTCATCAGATGTAAACATTTAATGTGTGCATTTTTTTGTAAATCAATTATATCTCAATAAACCTGAAAATAAAAGGAGCTGGCATCCTTAATTTCCAGAACAAATAGCATTCTGAGTCTATATTGGACAATCTGAGCTGCACTACTCTGGTGTTTTTGGTTTTATAGTTTCTGAAAGCATTTTTTTAAGAAGAAAAAATATGTAGTTGTTTCCAATGTAATTAGAATGTGCATGTGTCCCAAGGGGAATACTTTTAACATCAACTCTCACTTGGGGACCTGCTGACATTAGCGGAAGTTATATTTTGTCTTCTTTTCATAACTTTTATTGTCATCAGGAATAACCGTGGAAATATCAGTTCTTTAGCAAGTCAGACAGCAGTCTACTGACAAAGGTGCAATCCCCTCATCTCCAATTGGACTGAGTTCAGGCCTTCGCATGAGTGAGGGGGTGCATTCTGGCACGTGTCTCCCAAGCCTCAGCCTGAAAAGGATGGTCCCGAAGGCTTCTGTTAATGTTATATGGCTGGAGCACTGGGGAGCTCATTCACATGTTGTTCAGAAAGACATCTATTAAGTTGTCAGTCATGATATCATTTACCTTAACAGTGTTTAGTATCTACAGAACAGAAGCTGACAGACAGCACAAAGGAGCGTGTGAGGAGACGGATGCTAATTAACGCAACATCTTCCACACAACTTCACTGGTTGGGAAAGGCAGGATCATAACATCCTTCAGCACACTTCCTTCAAAGATTTCAGGCAAAAAGTGATTGGAAGTTTGCTCTACTTGGAAGTTGCCTAAGTTCCTATGCAAATCAGTAGGGAGCCCCTCCTGTATTGGGGGAGTGGGTATAATGAACCTGGAGAAACATCCTTCCCTAATGGTTCAGGTGCGGGGGGTGAGGGGGGTGGGGGGGGAATGCAGAAAGAGCCCACCTGGGGCTCTAAGAAATGCTATTCATCCAGGTACCAGGAAGGCTGGGCAAGTCTGGATTTAGATTAAAACAGAGGAATGAGAACATTGTAGTGAAAGAAGGGGAGGGAATTCCATAGAGAATTGGGTCGACCTGGCAGAAATACTTAAGTTCATGAAACGATGATTATAATCATTATAACAGCAGCTTCCATTTCAGGTTTGTCTACTATATGCCAGGCACTGTGTTAGATGTTTTACACATATTATATTAATCCAATTAATATAATTAATTGGAAACTGGGGGCCTTATTTATTTAACCCCATTGGAATAACTCTTCTGTTTTAGAGGATTTCTACTACACAGGGGAATCAAGGTTGGAAACTACTCAGGAAAAGACCCTTTAGTTCATAGCAGACCCATAGTTCTGCTGCTATAGGATTATTGCCCCATCAGACAGATGAGAAAATGGTCTCATCACACTATTAGCTTATCGTGGAGGTGCCAGCCCAGGTGATCTGCTATTTCTTACACTTACAGGGTTTAAAGTTAACAGCAACATTTCAATGCCCTGACTTCCCATGAGGTGGATGGACATGTATTATTATCTTAAGCTAGGGAAACTGAGGTCCAATGAGATAAGGTCCTTCTTTCCTGAGGTTACAGAATCAGGGGGCCACCTCCTGCCTTTCAGGATGTGCCTCTAGATCATGCAAGGGCCCAAGAGCATTCCACCAGAAATGCCCAGAGACAATGACAGAATACTAATTCTCAACACACACAAGGGCATTTAAAAATAAGAAGAAAAACTATCACAGAAATCCAAGTGTATAGGAAGGTCATTCACAGCATTTACTATAATTTATGCAGCTGGAGTCTGAGCGAGTATGGGCAGATGGGCCTGAAGCTCCACAACTCCTCAGCATTCCAAGAACACCCACTCCCTCCCGTCCCATGCCGGGGTGAAGACTTCTCACCAAGAGGCCCGCCTAGCTGGGCAGTCTGGACAGTGCAGTGCAGCCCTGTAAGCTTCCCCACGGTTAGGGGTAAGCAGCCTTCATGGACACAAGCGCCCACTCTCTGGAGAACCACTTGTCCACCCCAAATACCTCCACAAGTCCTAATGATATTAACAACCAACCTATGAACTCTGCCCTCAGAGTCCATATAAAGGCTGCAACGTGAGCCATGCTGGACTTGACAAACACATCTGGATGCCAAGATTTAATGAGGAATGTGTACCTTGGAGTCTATTTAACTCCTATCGCAAATTGTAAATGAGGATATTAATCAGACAAATGAAACAACTGAGTCCAAGAAGAATGAAGTGAGGAGTACAAAATTTCGGTGCTACTAAGTGGGCTTTGGAAACTGGGACCTTTATTTATTAAGTCCATTGGAACAGCTCTTCTGTTTTGGAGGATTTCTACTACTCAGGGGAAGTAAGGTTGGAAACTACTCAGGAAAAGACCCCTTGGTCTGAGCACAGCTCTGGAAACAGTGGAACTCATGCCAGCGAGTCAAGAAAAGGTCCTCTGGTCCAGCGGAGCTGATGGAGTGTAGAAACTGACTTCTTATGGTGAGGACGAGGCAAAGACCCTAGATGCATCCCATGAGCTGTGTACACAAGTAAGCTATGTGAGTGCACTTGCCAATTCTAAGCAGGATTATCGGCTGGTCTCCTGGGCAGCAGAAGCTTCTGGAAGCTGACCAATTTGACTTCTGGGACTTTGCATAAACTCCAGCCTAAGAATCACCTTTGGAGGTCAGTGGGGATTCTATGAGTAGCTTTTCCCTGCCCTGACCAGCCAGGCATTATTTTTTATTTGTGTCATTATCTAACATTGCTATGTTATTATTGCCATTATTCTTCTAACATAGTCTGGCTTTCAAGAAACTCAACTGCAGTAACTTCTGGAATGCACAGTTACCGTCATGCTTGCTCTAAACAGTTCCCATCATGAGCCTGACCCCGTTACTCCCAACTATGGCTTCCCCAGAGGAATTTCAGTGTGGTCCCTGCACCGTCTAGTTCTGCTGCTGGCAAACAGGATCCATCTGGAAAAGCACCAGGCCTAGAAGGACCCACCAAGCCCACCCCCAAATCAGGAAGATTCCTGGCAGGATTTGGGACACAGTCCTGGACCCTGGCTTCAGACCAGAGCAGAGGACCTTCCTGATGGCCGAGAGGTTAAGTCTCAGTGTTATCACTGCTACAGCTTGAGTTCGAGCCCCAATAAGGGAGCTAACCCACATGTTGTAACCGACGTCTCCTGCCTCACCCGTTGCTCCCCTCAGCAGTGTATTTCTGTAAATCTGCCTGTTCTGCTGCCCACTCTATCTCTGATGATTCCTCTCACCACCCCCCCACCTCTTGTCTACACCCCAGTTCTTCTACTATACACACACACACACACACACACACACACACCAAAGCAGAGACCCTCCAAAACAGAGACCCTACCTCTTCTCAAGTTCACCCTGCGCAAAAGCCACAGTGTAAGCAGGGGTGGAGCCAGAGCTCCATGTCACTGCAGGCCCACTATGCCTCCTTCTCCTCTGAAAGCCTTTCCTGACCTCTGAAGCCCTTTCCACCCTGGGCAGACTCCACAGGAGATGTTTTGTAAAGGAGCTTGGGTGCTGGTTCTGATTGCTATTGCATTGGTGCTTGAGCCTTGGCAGTTCAGTGAGTTGTTGAAGGAACTTCCTTGATGAAGACCATAAAAAGGTTTTAAGTGAGTTAGGGAGGTTTACTTCATGATCCCTGGAACATAGCTGAGGTTACTGCAAAAGTTCAAGAATGGCCTGTCAGCAGGCAAAATAGCCCATGTAAAGGATAAATTGGGGGTTAGGTAGTTTTTTTTTAAGATTTATTTATTTATACATACAAGCTGGGGTACAGGCCAGAGGCGTGGGGCGGCGAGAGGGTTCACCAGAGACAGAGTGGGGAGCAGAACAGGCAGATCAGAAATACACTGCTGAGGGGAGCAGCAGTCGAGGCTGGAGAGGTCTGCCGCGCCATGTGGGATTCTCCCCGGCTGGGCGTCGAACTCGTATCGCGCACTGCGGACAGCTCCACAGCGCAGAGCTCAACCGCTGCGCCACCAGGGAGGCCCGGGTTAGGTAGTTTTGAGTTCAAACCCTGACTCTATTCTCCAAAAGTATACCTCTTAACACATCCCTTAAGTATCTGAGCTCTCTAAAATAGGGTGATCATGCCTACTCAATAGATTTAGGAGTAGAGATAAATATTAAAAGGACCTGGGCCACCTAGATCAGGGGCTCAAAATCAAGTCCCTGGGCCTTCAGCATCACCTGGGCACTTGTTAGAAATAGAAATTCTCCTAAACCCACTGAGTCAAAAATCCTGGGATCCTGACTAGCAACCCGTGTTTTAACAATACTTCTGGGTGATTTTGATGCATCAAAAGGTTTGAGGACCTGGATTAACACTCAGCAACTGTCAGTCCAGCCTTGGCAGGACATGAAGGAATGGCCAACTTTTGCCCTGGCTTCAGACACTGAGCTGAAGTGAGGAAGTGGCCAGTGGCCAACCCAGTCATGACATGACCATGAAAATTTGGACATGTCAATGGATGAGGAGGACAGTGTGGTTCCAGTGACATGAGCCAAGAACATGTCCCATTCAATCAAATCCAGTAAGAATCTTAGTGTTTGCTATTACACAGAGCAATGAACTTGCCTTGGGAACAGGCACTCCATCCATGCTGATAGAGTCAGGTCTAGTTAAGTGTGGGTTGCCACTGGTATTTCTTTAGATTGACCTTCCTCAAAAGTAGAGGTTTTCAACCCTGACTGAATCCCCCAGGAGATTTGAAAAATCCAGATTTTGAAAAATCCAGACCAATCACATCAGTATCTCTGGGAGGGGTGGGAGGTCCTTGCATGAGCTCATTCTCAAAGCTGCCTCGTGAGTTGGAAGTAACGTGGGCTTCACAAAATCCTTTGGAAAAAAGAAGGGAAAATGTTATAATTTTACTGGTGTGAATTTCAAAACAACACTGCCTGGTGAGATTCTGAAGCGAGATCAGTTGCTTGCTTGAACTGTGAGGTGGTCAGAATTGAGCTGAGACTTGCCCTGCCTGCGGTCCTCTACAAGCAAGAGTCTGCTCTACCAAGACATCCTCACTCTCACTTCTGCCAAGGAAGCCACCTTATTCAGAGTCCCTACTATATGGCAGGCATTTGATCCTAATCCTCAGCAACCACACCACCAGGCAGGTGTGATTATTCACATTCTGCACAGACAAAACCCAAGTGCAGAGAAGTAGCTTGTCTGATATCATATTGATAATGAATGACAGAGCTAGAACTGGGTCTGGATGTTTTGTTCTAAATACAGTGTGCTTCCGCTGCACCACACGGCCTTTCTTGGAGAGAAGACAAGAGAAAATGCCAACACAGCTTCCTAAAATGGGCATTAATCACAACAAAGAAATTCAGAACCAGAAAGAGGCACATCCGTTACTTCTAATTTTGCATATTCCTCCATCTTTTCTAAAAGGCCTGGCTAATGTGGAAGCAGAGAATAACCTCAGGTGGCCATAGTAACCTTTGCGAAGTAGAAGGTTAGCCCTGGTAAAAAGCGACTCAGAGAGGACAGCATGCAGAGCAAGTGTCCTTGTGCTGCCTGTCCATGAGCTTCAGGATAAGGTGCAGGCACGTCTTCCAATGAATGGCCCATGTGGTGAATTTGCCCTTCAGATTAGGGATTCCCAGGCCACTTGGCTTTGCTCACCCCTGGACACAGCGCTGCCCCCAGCTGCACTGCTGCAAGATACCTGGGAGATGAACCTACCTCAGTGACTCATACTCAGAAAGACTATTCATCCCCAAGCACTGGCCCCACTGTGGGAGGCATGGGGTCCCCATCTCACAGGTGAACTACAGGACCCATGGAAGCAGCACCATGGGAACAGCAAAGCTCATTTCCTTTCCTACTTGACCCTTGTTGCAAAAAGTACTTTGTTCTCCCTTAAAGCACATGGGTCTCAGGAGATATCCACTATCTGCCATTTTGGGTAACCACAGTATTGGCAACTGAAGTCCTTTTGTATTATGGTAGGCTTTTGGCCCTATAGAGAGAGGTCAGGTCTCAAGAAAATGGACGAAAGTGACAATGTAGGGGACGGAAATTTCCAGTGACGGGACTCTTTAATATAGAGTGCCTTGTTCACTGCACTGACCGCTAGGTTGGTGTGTACACATGTGTATATCATGTTTTTGTGCGTGTCCTTAGGACTTCTGTTAAGCAGACAAATTAAGAAATGATGCGTGGCCTTAGAGAAGTGAAAAGGATTTGGAATCGCACAGGCCTGGATTTGAATTCCACCCCTGACCTGGCACAGCCCACATTATCAATCCTCGCTTGTTTCCTTACAGCAGGAAGGCGACAGGGAGGTAGAATCTGCTCTGCTAACACTTTCATTTGGTGAGGTTGAATGAAAATGAAGTGAAGAAAGAACCAGGGAGTGCTTTGTAAACTGCAAAACATCAAGTAACATCAGCATAATCACAATAGCCACCATTATTACCATTTTTTTTCGTTGTTATTTACAAACATGCTATGCTACACACATCCAGTCATCTCATTACCACCCTTAATACATTACAATCTCTGGGCTAGACAAGGCCTCTGCCATCAAGATTTTATGGCCTGGAGGAAAAAAAATTCTCAGCCAGGGGACACTAAACAGTGAATGATAAACTAGAGAGAAGGAAACACGGCGCTAGGACTGTCGATCCAGAGGAGGAGCATCTACTGGTCCCGACGGCTTCATAGAGCTTTGCTAGAAGGATGTATAAGACAGGTTGGGAGGCTGGAAGTGGTGGGAACTTTCCAAGGAAACAGAGAAACAACATATGCAATTAAACAGAGCAAAAAGCAAATATACTATATTTGGACCTCCAATAATTTAATATGTGCAAAGATCTTCAGTTCCTAGCCTGAATGATTGCACATCTTTGGGTCGTGAGCTCTGCTGAGACTGAGAAAGGAGAAAGGTAGATTTCTCCTTGTCCCTGATTTAAAAGTACTTTCCATCAGTGATTCCAAGCCGAGGGTAAATCAATCCTTACCACCTAGACCAAGTCCTAACATGATTGGTTCTCAATAAATATTTGTTGAAAAATATATGAAATATTATCTAGAAATAGTAGGCTGTGAGTATAATAAAAGTAACCATAGAATATAAAATAGACCTACATTTTTATAGTTGTTTATGAACTGATGTCAGCTATCTCTTCAACGACCTGCCATATTTTCTGCCACACATTCTCCACAGCTTGTACCTGGAGTTAGACCTTGCCTTATCCATCCACAGCTCCCCTTCCTCAAAGCCCAGAGTAGGAATAGCAGACATTCATCAACTACCTGCTCCCTGAGAGAACTGCACTAAGGGACTCTAAAGTTTTCCATCCAATTCTCCCAAAACCTTTCTGGGTAGTTAAGAGTCACCCCATTTTACAAATGGAGAAGCTAAAGTTTAGCAAGACCAGTTGTTTGTCCCAAAGCCACACAGCTGGTTAATAAACTCAAAATCATGACAGAAGTTCAAGTCCCTTTGCCCCCGAAGCTGTGTTCCCTGCAAGACTGTGGTCAAGTGTCCACCTGGGTTAAAGTCAGGGGGCTTGACTTTATTATTATAAGATCAAAGATTAACAAAAACAGTACCAACAACAACAAAAGCTCCTATATATTGAGTTGCATGCCTCTCACTGACAAAGCAAATGCTGCCATAATCCCTACAACCATTCCTATGAGATACATACCATTGTCCCTATCGACAGGTGTAGATCTTGATGTTCAGAAAGGTTAAGTAAGTTTGTCTAAGGCACAACTATTAAGGTCTGCAGTTAAATCTACTCATTTCCAAAGTCTGTCTTCTTACCACTAATACCTTTTGGTGTCAACTACAGTTGCAGCAAAAATCAAGCGGGAGCTTCTCCTTTGGTTTTCAATAAGAATCCAAGATCCTACTGGGACTTGATGAACAAGAGTGATAGATATTTTTTAATTATTAGAGCACTGTTATCCATTCAAGTTGTTTCAGTGAAATTGTAGCTGATAGGCATACTCAGTCTCTCTACTTAATAAACTCTGAAGGAACTGCTCATTAAAAATGACAATGACCCTCACTTTACCTTCCTGGATCTAAAACCTTCAAATCTTCTTAAGTCCAAGATAAATAATGGCTTACTCACAGTAATGCTCCAAGAGGAGAACTAAATCTCCTAAGCACATGTCTGTATTCATCAATGCTCTCAAGGTGAATACAAGAAAAATAATTTAGTTTGGCATTAAAAAAAAAAAACCTAGCAATTAGAATTTAAGCTGGATTCCTTAATGGGGGGACCCCAGACAAGAAGGGAACCACACAACACAGGCACCCTGCAAAAAATAAAATAAAATTAAGTTAAATTAATTAAATAAATAAATAAATAAATAAATAAAATAAAAAGGCTGAAATATTCCCTCCAACCTCAGTGTCATAAAATGTTTTCATCAGATTAATGTGTCCATTTGTCAAGGATCGATTCGTGCCCAAACGTGCTCTCCCGTGGTTTGTACCCAGCCAGAGTGATGATAGTGCCATAGACTGGCCATGAGGCCCTGTAATACCTACTCTCCTTTTCCCCCTTCAGATGATTTACCTTGATGTTCCTAGATTAGGTGTTTATAAATTTCTGCTATCTAAACCTGATTATATTTAGAGAATATGACGACAGAAGCACATCAAAAAGGACACTTTGGGTGAACTTCATTCTCCATTCAGATCCTATTTTTGAGGATATCCATGGGGATTACATTGCAGAAAAAGTGTGATGGAAACTCTCCAGGGTTTCCTAAGCATGTGGAACATGGAGGGATGGGGCATTATTGGAGACATCAAAAAGGTTCCAGCATCAATGTTTGGGAAACACTGAATTAAACACAATTAACAGGTATCTTTACTAAAGATTGCAGAGATTTTTCTATGCAAGCACTATGAAATCACCGTCTTATCCCAGATATACCTGGTCCTTCTGAAAAGGATCACCTTGGACACTTATTGTGTGGAACACCCTCTTGGAAATGTCATCTAAGCTTTCTTGAATCCATTTTTGTTTGCAAAATGAACATACCTTGGGGCAAAAAAATCCATGTGTTCTTCTTTCTAAAATTTTCTTATATTCACCTTTTGACTTTCTTTTTTCAACCCAGCTTGGAAAATTCATCACAAGCCATCATCTAGGGGTTTGCTACATGCATTTTGGAGCTTTTAATAAATATGATGTTCCTTGATGGGCTGGTAGAATGGCAGCACATTCATCTTAGGCTTTAAGTGACAGCTGCTACCTTCCTGCCCCTCCTTGCCCCAGCCCCACTCCACACTGGTGATCTTCACTGAAAAGCGCATTGCCTAGTGGCCCCTGTGCTGCACTGGGAGAAATCTGTAAAACAGTTGCTCAGCAAGTGTCTAACTATCTCTCCTAAGCTGATGCCCAAGTCATAACTCCCTGTCCCTGAAGACGTGTCTTATTAAAAATCAGACTGTTCTCAGTTTTAGCACAGGCCTGAGACTTTTTAAGGGGAATATCTTAACTTAGCTCACCAGACCACTTCATATGGCCCTAGTAATCTCATGCACACTTGTTCTTTCCCAAGAAGCCAGTGGGCCAGGATGGGGACTGGGATTGTCCACTTAGGAAGAAGAGCTATAATATCTGATATCAGCCAGAGAGCAGAGAGTCAACCAGGCAGGAGACAGACTTGCACCACAGAGAGCTCTGAGGCCACAGTGGAAAGACCTTACCTGTGCCCAGAAGGAAAACACCCAGCACAGAGAATAAGCATATAAGCAATGAGAAAAATATAGTGTTTATCACTGTATGGCATAGAGAAAACTAATATCCAAAGCAGAATAGGAAGTTATCCTAGAGGCCCCACAACAAAGTGATATGTATGGGTCTCCAAGCTAGTTAAGAATTAGTTTTAACTTCAAGTCAGCTGCTCATGTCACACTAACTACAATCAGTTACCCAATGATCCAGCGTGCGTGTATAGCGGGGTGAGGGGATTCCATCAAAACTCTGTCCCTTGAGATCCAAATTGCAAACACATGTGTCCTGTTGCCTTCCAGGTGGGCTGTTGCTATTCTAGAAAGCAGGAAATATGATATTCTTTCATTTCAGGGCAAGTTTTGCTATCATTCACAGGGATACAAATGTAACTCCAAGGGTGTGATGATTTTGTAGCTGTGGATATTAGTTGAGCTGCTCCTGAAAGAACTGCTTTGAATGTCCTTTTCTGTTAACAATGCATTTCATTACTCTAGGTTTTCTGCCCTGCATCAAGTGCCTGACATGGAATACATGTATTCTACTTCCCAAGATTTCCAGCACTGTGTAGTGCGGTTGGCCTCCCAGCAACATTACCCATGACTTCACTTGAACCCTGCCAATGAGGGCAGGCTCGCTGCTGCCCCACCTTTGCCATTCTCCTGTATTTGACCTCCAGATATTATGGGAGTAACCTGATCCTTTCCAAAACACAGCCTAGGACATGCTTCTACCCCAGTACCTAGATATTGATTTCCCAAGTGCCAGCTGCCTCCAGGTCTCGCTGCAGACACCTTGAGCCTAGTGAAAGTAGCCTGGGCATAGATCAATGCCTGTCTGTGCTTCCACTGAAGGGATTCTGTGTGATCTCAAAGTCAGCAGATACACACTGCTCCATAAAGCAAGCATTTTAAGAATATACACCATCTCCACTTAGAAATCCTTTAAAATGATGACACACACACACACACACACACACACACACACACACACACACACACACACACACACACACACACATATATATATATGTATAATTTCCAAAGGCATTGAAAACAGCTTTCTATACAGTATCTTCAATATGGCAGATCCCTGGGTTGAACCAGGGCAGGGTTTGTGATGTCTCACAGGGATATGAATGTAACTACAGGGGTCCAATGACTTTCTAGCTATGGATATCAGTTGAGTTGCTCTTGAAAGAACTGATTTGAATGTCCTTTGCTATGAACAATGTATTTCAACTTTAAGAAATATAAAAATGTTTAAAAATAACTCACTTCTTTAGAGTACCTATTTTGTACTATATTTTCACATTTCATTTCATTGAATCCTTATAATACTCTATTGTGCTCCACATCCAGCCAGGAAACTGACTCTCAGACTCACTAAATAACTCCCCACACCCATAAAGTGGCAGAACTGGAACTGGATTTGCTGGAACTTCAGTCTAGGCATTTTTCTCTTACCCTGCCTTCTCCCATCAACATTTCAGGACAGAGGAGGGTTATTTTCTCTTTTTTTTTCTGTATGGGGAGAGGGAGTTGGTTTACAAAGTATTTTTAGAGGGTTTATACATTCTAATGATGTGACTTGTATTTGCTTGAAAAAATAAGAAAGAAGTACACATGGATCTATTTATTACTCACCTCAAACACAGAAAAAAGAATCAATTATTTAAGTGCTATCATTAAAAATCAGAAATCAGAAAAAGACATTTCCCCTTAAAGAGAGGAGTCTTTTACATTCTTTCCTCCTGTTAAACTTCACCCAATATGATGAGTTATGTGAGCCCGACACGCAGAACGCGATATGTATCATAATTGCAGCTCTCCATGTGAGCTATCTATCAGAAACCTTAATGTAATTGCCAGACTGAATCCTAATTCATCTCTGAGAGAAGCTTATTACTTTGGGGGTGTTGTATCACCTGCTTTTAAATCACACACAAGTATAGCTGCAATGATCTATTTAGTCTTCAGTTTTCTAAATATCGCTGCCTGTGTCTACATTAATTCCCCATCTGCCAGCCAGTTGAGACAAGACACTGGTCAACTGGAGGGCAATTTGAGACCCCTCTCTGCTGGTGTTCCTACTTCTCTTTTCTTCCAATGCAGCCCCTCGATGTGACTGCCAGAGTAGGCTCCCTAAAACATGAAACCTTCTGGGTGATGCGCTGCAGAAAAACCTGGAGTGACTCCTCATCACCAACCAGACAAAGACCTCTCATCATCCAGACATCACGTTTCTCTCTCACCTCAACTCACTTCCACCAACTTCAAGCAGAAACAATAGCCACACCAGAAATGGATAACATCAGACTGGAAACTGGCAAAAATAACCAAGTCTGCCTATTGCCTCTAAGGGACTGTGGCTACTCTATATATGAAACAGAAACTTGACAACTTCTTTTAAAACATGGGAGAAAAGATCAAAAGGGTAAAAGTCACTGCCAGAAAAATGGCAAATGCACGTTACCGCAACCACCAAATATACGAAAAATGCATTCCAGAGGAAAACATCAGTGCAGAATATACCCTGTAGAAACAACACATAAAGAGTAAAAAAGATGACATTTGTTGGGTCAAAAAATGACCTATATCATTGTGCTTAAAAAAAAAAAAAACTTGCAGAAACTCATTCTTAGTAACCTTCTGCAGAAATTTGTATTAGAAAAGATAAAATAGGGTCTAATAAGCACCCAAGCAAAAATAATAAATGGGTTTACTGCCACAGAAATAGAATGAGGCTGCTCTCACCTTCTCCTGGTGCACACGCTGCCGGGACACACATCTATCAGGCTCGAGGGACAGCACGCCCGCCACCCCCGGGAGGAACGGCCACCACGGCCTTCATTTATGAAACAGGAAGAAGAGTATCTTCAGACTATTAAGGCTCAGAAAGCCCCGGAGGTGCTTTTCTGGGTGGTAACAGTAAAGAAATGTGTTCATGGGAATGAATTCAGCCCAATCAAATCAAAGAGAAGCAACATTTGAGAGCTCAGGAGTAGGAAATTGTAGTGTAAAAGGGTCGTCAGTTCTGAAAACAGTAAAATCAAGGATTCAAATATTGCTTTGGATGGAGCTACAAAACTGCAAATGTTAAAACATCTTGAAAACAAAGATAGGAAGCATAAAATCTGAATCTGCACATAATAAATCACCACCAACTCCCTCCCTGGACAAGCTCCCAGGACCCACAGCCTGGGTGGACACCCCAGCACCCCGACTCCCCCCAGCCCTGCTTCTCCCTGCCTCAGTGCTCATTTCACAGCCACATGTACATTTGTTTCACATCTTCTTTGCCAATAAAAGAACATGAGCCCCTCAGAGGAGGGGCCATTTTATTTGTGTCTCTGCCCTAGTGTAACATACTAGTAACTGTCAGGATCTACTGAAAGAATGAAAGGATGAATGCAAATGTCCCATCATTATACCCCAGGTAACTTTCCCGGAGGGCATGACCTCTGAATCCTGGCAGCATTTCAGTGAGGGTTTCCTGGAGTTTATATTTAATATCTGCTTAGAGCATCGGTGAAGTTTCCCTCAATGCCTCCTAAAAAATACAGGTGGGCTCATTAGATGGTACATCACGTCATTGCTGGATCAGGGGACCTGCTAAACTAGCTGCTGGATCAAGGGACTTGCTAAACACTGTGGTTCTCACCACCACTCTCAGACTGTCATGGCCACTCCTGTGAGGTCAAGGAGGAAACTGAGGCTCATGGGGGTAGTGCAACATTTCCAAGTGCACATTGGAAGGGGTGGAGCAGAAGTGTGACTGCATCTCAATGACTGTAATGAGTGTGTCTGTCTCCATGAGTCCAGAACAGTCACATGATAGCAGGCAGCTTTATTTCCAGAATGTCAGCTGGCCAAACGCAGCATTGGTCCCACCAGGCACCTCATGTAGGCTGCTCAGTATGCTGTGGAGGGGACGCGCGTTCACTGTACATTAGGCAGTTTAGTTTACCAGGAGAATACGGTGTCCCTTGATGAATGGGGTCCTGGTTGCATTTACATGAGAGGGGGCCTGCAGTGCGGGCTTCCTGAGCTTGATAAGGGGCTCAGCGATGCATCACTTTGTTGTGCCAGCACACAGGAGTCAGAAGTGATGAATGGGGTTCCAAGAGGAAGAGCTCGGGATGGCACTGTGCCACAACACACCAGGTCCCGCTGATGCAGTGCCTGATTACGGGTTCAAGAACACCAACTCACTCAGGAGCCAGTTACCCATACATCCCTCCACTTGTAACAATTGACTAAGCACCTTGTCTGAGCCAGTGTTTGCTAGATGCTGCAGCTAGATAGGAAAGCCACAGTCCTTCCACTTACCCTACAATCCAATGCTCAGAGCATCAATTCTTGATGACTTACTACCAACCGTTGAACATGCCTTGTCTCCTGAATCTTCAGCACCATCTATGGGGTAGGTATAATCCTCATTTAAATAATGGAAAAACTAAGACCAAGAGAAATTAGTTAACTCTCCAAGACAGCACAGCTGACTAATAAAAGAACCTGAGTTTCAAGTGAGGTCCACTAAGCCCAGAGTCCTTACCAGTAATTCTTCTGCAGCTCCCCAGATAATGGTGACTATGGACAAGAGAACCCTATGAAGTGTCAGACAATCTGTGTATCTGTGAACTAGATATTATTTTCCCGGTGAGATTCTCATGGCTCAGAGAGGTTTAGACGTTTGACCAAGTACACCCAGCATTTAGGGAGTTGGATGCTATAAACTGGCATCAAATTCTCGCAACAGCCCTGCTCATCTGTCAGGTGAGTGACAAAGGGAGTTCACAAGCCTGTGTTTCACAAAGTGAATGCCTCCAAATGTGGCCCCCATGCAATGGCACAAATTACACTTTTAAAAGAAATGGGAATCTGGCTTTGACAATGTATTATACTTATGTGAGATGTCACATGGGGAAGGCTAGGACATGGACAAATCAGATGTCTCTGTGTTAATCTTACAATCTCTTAGGAGTCTATATAATGGTCAAAAAAATTGGCAGTAAAAATCAATTGGACAAACACTAAGCATCCAAATTGGGATCATCTCTGTGCTGCTGTTGGGAGAAAGTGAGATGGTCACTGAGTTTCTAGGAAGACTCACATCCCCTGAAGTGTGATGACGCCATGCTCTCAACCTTCCTAACTAGAAAAACCATATATTGTTCCCTGCTGAGAATTTGCTTATGCACAGGTCTGAGCTTCTGATGATCTCCTGATCTCTCACACAATCCACTCAGTGCCCTCTTCTTCCTCTGTTGAGGTCCCCGAGCTGAACATCTTTCTTTGCCACTCCAGATGGGCATTCCCATTTACTCCCAGTTCAGTGCCCCAAGAGGTCACAGGGATCACATCAGTGAGCTCTCCCGTCAGCCCTCTTGTGGCCAGGTTTTGCAATGGGATCTGCTAGAGATTACAGGTGAGGAGGAGAGAGCTTAGGGCACTGACTGCCTCAGTTCCTTCAGAGTACGTTGCTGCAACATGGTTGACTTCCTCCACCAAAAGAAGGTCACAGCTCCCGTTGGATGACTCCCTGCCCCTACTACTTGCTCAGATTTACCTTCTGGTTCCCTAATGTGTCTCTGCCCTTCAGGCCAGGGGTGGCCACTGGGCTCCATCATGTCTAGACTAGGTTACCACACGATCTCTTGCCATTATCAAGATCTGCCCACACTTTTATAAATAATCCCTTTATTAACCTTTCTTCAGACTACCTAATTTGAATGTGCCATCTGTTTCCTGCCAGGCTGTTGTCTGATACCATCTTTGAGAACAGAAACCATATTTAATGCACAGTTTTATTACCTACGATATCAACCACAGAGAAGAGTCAGGTCCACAGTGGGTGGGAACTGCCTGACTGGATATCTCTGCTCAAGCAAGAGATGGATGGATGGTGAATTTATTTAAATTGATTTTTTTTTTTTGGCAAATGGAATTTTATTTTAATTGGAAGAGTTCAATGTTTCTAAATCTATTTTGGAGACAAATCTCTTAGGAAATCTGATGAAAGCTATAGACCTTCAACCTAGAAAAATATACAAATGTACATTTTCACAAATATTTGCATAAATTTTCAGGCAGTTCTTAAACCACACCGGTTAAGTAAGAACCCCTGCAATAAATCCATTATTTATTAAAACAAAGACTCCTATTGTGATGCTAGTATTTGCTTTCTAATTCTAAGACACAATCAATTCTCAGTGTTATGTTACTATCTATAATAGTAGGAGGAGGAGTATTTATTTATTTATTTGTTTTTTAATATATATTTTTATTGTTATTTATGTCTTTTACATTTTGTATTCCCCTTGGGTAGCCCACCACCAACTCACCCGCGATTCATCTCCATGGTCCCCTGAGTATTTAAATGAGCATAGCACTTGGGTTTATAAGCTAGTATGGGATTGTCAGCATCTGGGATATAAAATATAAAAATACTGATGCTCATAAATAACAGAAGAGAAAAATAATGACAGGAACACTAATAAAGCCTTAACTTGTTCCCAAAATTGTCATAACTGGGGCCTCACTGGTGGCGCAAGGATTAAAGTTTCAGTGCTATCAAGCTCTCACCAGTTATGGCAGCATGAGTTTGATTGGGTCAGGAAACTAATCCACATGGCACAGCAGACCTCTCCTGTCTCACCTGCTGCGCCCCTCAGCAGTGTATGTCAGTAGATCTGCCTGTTCTGCTCCCCACTTTGTCTCTGATGAATCCTCTCACACTCCCGCACCTCTGGCCTATACCCCAGTTCTTGTATGCATAAAAAAATAAAAATAAATCTTTTTTTTAAATTGCCATAACTTCTTTAAAAAGATTAACTCATTTAATGCCCACAATACCCCCAGGAGGCCATTCCTTCTCTTATTTTACCCAGTTTCTTCAGTTCCTTAAGATTATTCTGGTTCTTCCCACCCATAAGGATCAGGGAAATCACTTCTTCACTAGGAAATCAGGCTCAGGAAAGGTCAAAGTATTGTGATACCTGAGAGCCAGCCCTTTCATCCCTAATTTCCATAGCACCTTGTAGTTAGTATTGTCATGCCACTTGGTCATTTGCATCGTAGTCAGCTCTTTGTGCACTTTCCTTGCCGTCAGATAAGTGATTTTCAATGTCTCTTCCCACGTGACATAACTGAACTAAGATACAGACTGCAACATCTTAATAATAGTAATTGAGCTAGAACATATGGCAAGCTTCCTATGTACTGCACTAGCCCTTCCTAAGAGTTGTATACACCTCAGTTAATCCTCATGACAATTCTATCATTAGGAGAGCTATTATTCCCATTGTACTGATAAGGAAGTTAAGGTTTAGAGAGGTTCAGCAATTATCCCCAGGTCAAATGTCTAATAAGTAGTAGATCTGATATCTGAACCCTGGTAGGTTTTCTCTAGATTATTACTGCCTTCCAGGGTTAACATGGTGCTCTGGGCACTACCACATAACCCAGCCTGTTGTCCTAACATCAGCCCTGTCTCCCCACTCTAAAATGCATGATGGTATGCAAATAAGGACTATCCATAGTGATACCTTGAATCTACTGTAAATATTTTCAAGTTTCAGCCAATTTTATCATTTAACTATAGCCAAGAACATAGTACTTGCACTTCCTAATGGGTGCCAGTCATATAGAACCTGGGGGCTATCATCATGTGCAGGGTCTAAATTTTACCATCTCTGTGTCCCCAAAATCCAGACAAGACCATAGTATATCCCTGCCTGCCAGCAAAAATTTAAGTGAATGCATGCAAGGGTGAATAAAGTTGGAAAGGTAGCCCTCAAGTTTTTTAAAGACCTAGGTAATTAGGAACAAATTTCACAAAAAGATTGAGAGAAGAAGCAATTACGGAGAGACCAAACTAAACCATACCTCCCCTTATGCCATCAAATATCCCTCCTTGATCATCAGACCTATATACTGGATTCTATAAAACTCAGAAAATATCAAAGCAAACTCATCTCATTCCCCAGGCTCAGCTTTGACTAGTTCTTTCACCTTATTCTAATGGAAACACAAAGTTCCCTTGGGGCAATTTGTACTGACTTTTCCAGAATTAAAGGCTAATTTTTTCACAGTTCAAGGTTTGAAAGTGGGTAGGTGTCCTTCTGGATCCCCACTGCCACTTTCAAAGCCTTTCCTTGCCTTCCTCATTCAAAACCTCCAGTTCTTTCAAATAATATCATCACACTCTGTTCTCAGTCAACTTCCTGCACCTAGTCATTCACCAACAACTTCAGACCAGCCTTCCTGTCTCCTCCCCACTACCACTCCTGTCTTCTTTGGGAAGACTTGAATATCCATTAGAATGGTTTCTTCATAATCAAGATATTTCAGTTCTTTAAACAGCTCAATCCAAAAATCGTTTTTATTCCCCCATCTTGGACACCCACTTCTAAGGCTATCCATCTTCACCAAACACCGAATTTCCTATTTCAATCATCAATTCCCAACAATCTCCTCCTATCCCTCCTGCTCAGTTCCTCTAGTATAAATGGCCTAACAACTCTTTGACCTTACAGGGTACTCAAGCCCACTGACTACACAGAACCTGACACTTTGTTGCTGTCAACCACATCCTGGTGGGTGTCCCCATTCCGATCCTTATTCAGTGGTAGCACATTGCCTACCACCAGAATCACTTGCAAACGTCTTGACTGCCTCGACTCTCTCTGTTCCCTTCTCTCCAGTCATTTCTCAACCCCAACTTAACTCAAACACCCCCTTACCATCCTGCACCCCTGTGAATGTATCTAGAGAACAATGCTAACTTGACCCATCTGCATGAACCTAAGTCTCCAGTGGGTGTTCAGAACCTTGGACAACACTACCAAATTTTCACCAGCAAACGCAGTGTTTCAATCCCCAAATAATTATTTCACACTCTCCTCTATCTCTGCTTAAAACTCCTTTACCCTCCTTAGTCTCAGCTGGCAACTTCACTTAATATTTCATAAAGAAAACAGATGAAATACATAAGTATCTGATCTTTCCATTCCTAAATTTCCCAACTACCTGGCATCTGTTCTCACATATTGTTTTCCTTTCTATCACCATAGAAAACTCTCTGCTCCCAAGGCCAACCCTCTTCTGTGCTCTAGATATGTCCCTTGTCCATTCAAGGTCTTTACATCTGAAACTTTTTTCTTTCTCCTAAATAGGAAACTTTTTTTCTTATACAGAGACATGCTTTAATGTTGATTCTCTGAAGCACTTACCATTCTATAATTCCACTTTTCCCTTCAGCCACTGACCCATTTTCACACTCCTGTTTATTGTAATGTTTTCCAAAAGAGTAGACAACATACATGGTTCTCAGTTTCTCCCCCATCCTCCTTTGACGAAATCCAGTTGGGCTCTCCGACTGTTTTGCTGTCATACCATGGTTGTGAGTCATTTATATCCTCATAAAGTCAATGGTCAGTTCATAAGTTTCATCTTATGTAGACTCAGAGGACACACTGACTTTCCTAAAACATCTTATTCTTTAAGACTCTATGTTACAATACTCTCTTAGGCTTCCTCTTACCTTACAGCCTCTGTCCTGTCTCTTTATGGGATTCCCCTATCCCAGACTCAACCCTGTTCAACCCTTGGTTTCCCAGATATTTTCAAGTTACACTAAAACTTTAATTACTTCTTATATGCTGATGATGCCATCACTTCATTCCCAGACCTGAATTTCATATTTGAATATTCAACTGTCAACCCAACATTTCCACTTGATGCCATAAAGACTTCTCAACACACTCAAAACCAGACTCCTGATCACCTCCCTTAAACCTGTTGCTTGCCCCATCCTCTCCATCCCACTATCAATTCAGCTGAACAGATCAAACATCAGGGGGCTCCTCTTTTTATGTTGCCCACATAATTCACTCATCAGCAAGACCTGTGGCCCAGCCTTCAAAATTTTCCACAAATTTATCTACTCTTCACCATCAACGACTGTTTTTACCTTAGTGCAAATCATCATCATCTCTTGCTGGGCTATGGGAAGAAAAAGCAACTGCTGTCCCTGCTTATCATTGCGTATCACTTCAACCCCTCTAGCAGTCTGCCAACAATCCTGGTAGCTTCACATGGTAACTTTAAGTAAAAATCAGTTCTTTTGAGAGATTCCCCGATTTGACCCTAGTTTTCCTCTTCATCTCATTGCCTGACCATCCCCAAATGTTGAGCCGAAAGGCTAGGCTTCTGTTTCCAATACACTGAAAAAGTTTCCATGCAGGGTTGTTGGATGTGTTATTGTTTCCACCTGTGATGCTGTTCTATTTTTTCACAATTGGCATTTAGGTTTCAGTTCAAATTCCATCTCCTTTGAGAAGCCCTCCCTGAACACTTTAAGCAAAGAACCTCTTGAAGGGTCTCTGCCTCCACTTATTTATTTTATCTACAGCCAGTATTTTGTCCAATCCTTACCTTGCCCTAGGCACTGTTTTAAGTGTGTTACAAACACGGCCATATATAAACCTATATTAATCACATGCAATTAGTTTTATAATTGCCTCCATTTGACAGATGGAGAAAATTAAGCACAAAAAAAATAAGTAACTTTACTGAATTCATATTGGTAGCACATGTCAGGGTCAGGATTAGTGCTCAGGTAAAAGTATTAGGGCTTATGGCTTTTAGATGGGGGATATATTTGAAAAAAAGGGTGAGGTCGTGTCATGTGCCCTAGGCTAGTAAAACAAGTTCTAAGAATCACCTAATGACCTTGAACAAACCCATCTCTGAGATTCAATTTTTTATCAGTGAAATGAGAACACTGGACTTGATAACTTGCACAAGACTTCCAACCAGAGTCATGACTGTTTGGCATTCTTGCCAGAAATGAGTGGATGATGTGGGAGCTTCACTTAGATGTTGTAGGTACCACCTAAACCACAACTACAACTACAAACACTGCTGATAATATGCAGTAACTATTTGCTGAATGTATCCTACTGTGACCCTGGTCCTAACATGCTCATCTAATCTCCACAATTGCCCTTGAAGATTATCTTCCTTTTATAGAAAAGACAACTGAGACTCAAAGAGGTTAACAAAATCACCCAAAGTCACACAGCCAAGAATTGGTCAGGCTATATTTTGAAACAAGGTGGGCTAGACAGACTCCCCTCTTCCTTATTCACATTTCCCCAGCAGTTCCCACTGTACCATTTACTTTCTTTTTAGCATTTATCACCCTCTTACATACTTATTTATTATGCTTTTTAATTATCTTTCTTCCCATTAGAATGTGAGATTCACAAGGGCAGTCCCTGTCTACTTTTCTCGCTGACACATTCCGCATGTTCTAGCACAGTGTGCCTGACATGCAGAAGGTGCCCAGTGGAAATATAGCACTTGAATGAGTTGCAAGAAGTTCCAAAGAGGCCTCCTTCAGGGCTGTGTCTGCCATCTGTGAAGCTTACGAACTGGTTGCCTCTCCATGTCTCTATGACAATCTATGACTTATGATGGCCATGCCCTGCCTATGACCTGGTTTTGTACAGCCTACAAGCTAAGAAGTTCCTGCAAGTAAAGGAAGAGAAAGAAGAGAGAAGGAGGAAAAGGAGGAGGGGGAGAGAAAAGAGGAATACGAGAAGAGGGAGAAAAGGAGGAAGAGGAGGAGGAAGAGGAAGTGGAGGAAGAGGAGGAGGAGAAAGAAAAGCAGCAACAACCAACAAGAAGAATCTGCAACAGAGGCTGTATGGCCTTCAGAGACTAAACCATATGAGCTTTTACAAAAAAGTTTGCAGACCCTCACTTGCTCTATGAGATCAAGAGTGACAGATGGGCCTGGTACCCTCGAGGCCTTTGGGAGAACTTCCCATGCCCACTGCTCTGCCACCCCTCAGATAGACACTCCCCGTGTGACCCCGAGCGGTTCACAGTCTTCCTACACTGTTAATTCCACATTTCCAGTCCATTAGGGGAGCTAATGTGGTACATAGCAGAGTGCTCGAAAGGTTTCTTCATGGGAATTTCTGAAGAATACTTTTCTTGGGAGTAAAGACAGTCTTTATTATCTAATAAAATAGTTATATTGTGAATCAGGAGTCCATGATTCAGCTAACGTGATTCCATTAGCAGTTATCCCACCCCTCGCCTCGCCGCTTAGCTTCTGTTGTGTACCAAATGTTCTTCCTCTCACATCCATCCACTGCATTTGGCTGGCTTTGAAGTTAAGAGAGACCATCCAGGCTTGCCTCCTCATAAATGCCCAACCTGCACAGCTAATAGATTCATATTGCTAAAGATGCATTGACAAGCTGCTGCAGCAGGGAGTCGCATCCCCAGACTGCAAATTGCTAACTGAAAGCTGGTGTGAGCACATGCAGGTAGGAATTGTAGTCAAACCCCCATGCTTTCTAAAGGCAGTGTGAGCTATGTCGGGCTGCAGAACACCTGGAGGGAGAACCACAGGAGGCGCACCATGCCCAGCGCTGCTCTGCTCCTGATGGGATCAAGACTATCATCAATGACCCGCCCACCCCATCATAGTTGCTGTATTTCTCCCCCCAAACTTCTAAATTCAGAGGTCAGTCTTTAGTCAGCCTCTGAGAGGATCACATGGGCTTGCAGGAAACAGTGACTTCATGCCCAGCTTCAAAAGAGCAGGTGTGCAATTTTCCCTGCCACTTCAGACTTGGTTTCTCTCAGAAAGAAGGAAAGACCAAGTCAAAGACTTCCTGTCCATTCCCGGCACTATGTTGCCAGCACTGCCCTAGTCCTGAATGCCTGGGCCTTACTCTTCCAGATGTGGCCTGTGGAGCTACATGTTCCTTGCTGGGGCCTGTCTCAAGGACAACGGGCAGCACTTCCACTGGGAAGCTCACTGAATGATACGTGGGGCGAAGCCTCATGGTTTTTCTCCAGACAAGAGCGCATTCCCTACAGCAGAGCCTGGGATACCTAATGAAAGTACTCAGTGCCCTTTGCCAGCGGGCATTGAATGGAGTGTGTGTGAGAACTTAGAAGAGGGTTCAGCCATGGCTAAGAGTCACCTGGGCAGAAACATGTCAGTTCAAACTCTTCCAACTGGGCAGGAAGGGGGAAGGGGTCGGAGTCGGTGTCTCCAAGGCTTCTGGGAGGAATTCAGGTGATAAGAGGGCCTGGTAATGAATGGCCCTCACCCTCAGAGTGGAGCCAGATTAGGCAAAGAGGTATTCAGAGGGCAAAATCTGAGGGGGTGCTCCCTCCAGTCCCCAGTACCAGCACTGCAGGGGCAGACCTGATGCTGAGCATCTATTTAATCTGTGACCCGGTGCTTCATTCTACCCTTACTCTTGAACCGACTCAAAGGGAAAAGATCAGTGCCTTTTTCATTCATGATCCAGGACTTCAGGTTCCTGTAAGGAGAAGGCTGATCTGTAGCTAAACCCGCCCGCACTGTGGCTTTAAAGAGGCCCCATAAGTAAGGCCTCCTGCAAGCAATGGTGTCTTACTAGCATGTAATAATATTACTTTGATTTCATCATATTTACTTTTACAGATTTATAGCAAGTGATATTAGTTTTCCATTTGTAGTTGAAATAGAAAGCTTCTATTTAAAATAAATTTACCTGAGCAAAAAAAAAAAAAAAAGTGAGTTTCTCTGAAGGAAAATGTCAGTCACAGAGCTGAGGAAACACTGTGAAGGAGGGAGTGTGGTTGGGAAATGGAACACAAGTTTTCCCCATTTCAGCCACTCTGTGAATGGAGCAAGGTTGGCCTGAGAGGCTGAGGAGAGAGCACTAAGCTCCCTGGCAGGGAGCACTGCAGCACCATTTGTCCCCAAACCTGCCCCAGGACAGCAGAGCACAGGCTGGGGTAAAGAAGGCTTTACATTTCCCATGGAAATGATCCAGAACCTGCTGCTCCCCGGGTTTCTCAGCAAAGCAACTGAGCTGCTCTTCATTGCCCTCAGCAAGCTTCTGTACACAAAAGATTTCTGATCCAACCCAGGAAGCTATTTTTTTTATTTCCTGAGGACTAGGAGCCTCTGACAAGTATTTTTTAGATGAGAACAATAGGCTAGAGACCACCCTTCATTCTCATAACACAATTTTAATGAGAAGTGTGAGCCAGAGGATGCAGCTACAGAGACTGGCCCCCCAAGAGCCTGATCTCCAAGAGTTTCCAGGCTAGAGATGGATACTGACAGAAGACAAAGGTCGGCTGCCGTGTGGTGAGGGTCAGCACCAGACCCAGGGAAGAGTGGGAATACCATGAAGAAGACTGAACCAGCCTATGCATGAGGGCAGATAAAGTAGGGCATTTCCATAGCTAAGAAGCTGCAGAGGCAAAGCTGTAAAGGTGAACAGCTTTGTAGAGTTGAGTCGGGGTAGAAGGGGAGGGAAGCACGGTGACTGAGTAGGAAGGTCTGAGGCAAGGAAAGGGACATGAGAACTCCCAGGGAGGGGGCTTTGGAGACCTTGTGGGGAGGGCAAGGAATCTGGGCCTTATCTTAAAGACCAGCGAGGAGACTGGTGGGTCGTAACTACTGATGTCTGCTCAGAGACAGCTGTAAGGCATAGCAGGCTTCCACAGGCCCCAGAGCGCCCATGTTCACTGACTTGAGATAGCAGTTATCCAAGCAGCTGGTGCCTTTCCCACAGTGAGAAAAAACTCCCCACACTTCATGACACTTATTCACATGTCATGCACACCCACATGTGTACACACACACACACACATTCTTCATTCACTCTATTGTTTGTGATTTATCTTTTTTGTTTAATCTAAGAGTCATGTACTATCACTGATTAGTTTAGTAATTTTGCACTACCTCTTCATCCAATTGCTTTATGCTTTGTTTTTCTTATCTGCAAAATAGCAATGATCATGTCAGACATAACTTAGGGAGTTAGTATGAAAATAAATAGGATGTTTCCTAGGGATCTTCAAAAAAGGAAGAGAGGCTAGTGGAATTATGTAAGTGAAACTCTATAGCCTACAGCTCCATTTCCCACCTGTGTGTGTGGTACAGAAACAGGGATAGAGGCATGTGGCTGGTGTGGAGAGGGGCGCAAAAGAGGAGGGAGCACTCTGGGAGGGCACCAGGAGGACACATCCCAGAGATGGGAGAGGCCCTGGCTGTGCTGCTGATCTGCTGAAGGGGGCTGGGAGAAGGTCCGGGGGAGGCAGCTCCCAATCTCAGTGGTGGTGGCGACGCACTAAGGGCATGTGGCTCTGCAGCCAGTCTGCAGACGCTCTGCTAGGAACCCAGCTTTCAGAAGCACTGGGCAGATCTTTGCAGAGCACAGCTGGAGTGTTGCTGGATGTTTCCAAGTTGACTTAATTGGCCTCCGTGGTGTGACAATAAAGCAATTCCCCAGAGAGCAAAAGCAAAAACCTCAATCAGCAGTGCTTGCAGATTTCCATGGTGCAAAACTCTGACCATGGCCAATTTTAAGCCACCATTAAGTTAAGAATTGGCTCCCAAAACTCCAGAATATTGAATATCACAAGCAGGTGGGACCAACTCCAGTAGAACATCATGGCACAATCAGAAGGGTGGATTTCACCTCCCAGAGCCTCTCCAGAAAATACTACAAATGGATCATGAGCCTTTTTCTGTAATAAGCATTCACACTTCAGTTGGTTTTAATGAAAACCAGTTGCAGAGGGATTTTTACAGTGCGTTCTTCTCATGTCCTATCTCCAAAGGCTTGTTTGCAAAGCTGAGGGAAGTGTTCTAACATTTCTAGGATCTGGTTAGAGCTCTAAAGGGAAGATCAGATAGTCTTCTCTCTCCTTTTCTCATGATGCTTGTCATCATAGTTCAAATTCATCTCCCCTTTTCTTGGAACTCACCTTTTCCCCTGGATCCTGCACCCATGAGAAACCAGATGTGACAGTGAGAGTGAGTGCAGCCCTCAGGTTTATCCTGCTTGACAGGGGAGGAATAACTCCATGTACTGAATTGTGAAGACAATGATGACATTGTGTACAATATACAAATTGTAGTTGATGCACCCCCAACACGCACGCATCAAGATTCCCCCAAGAAGATGAACTCATTAATGTAGGCTTTAAAATGTATGTTATGCCCAAAAGTATAAAGGGAAAGTGATTGCTTGGGGTATAATGAAAAACATATTTTTAATTATTTGCTCCTCTTCTCTGCTACTTCTGTTCATCTGTGATTTCAAAAGCAAAACAAGCTTCAAAAACGGTCTCCCTGAAATGGTCTAAAAGACAAGTCATTAAAGTATGCTTTTTCTTTTCTGTGCCACCCCATCACAGAACAGAAGTGAAAATTCCAGCAAGATGGTTCTTGCTCTCCTTGATCAGGAAATGAGAGCTGGCTCTATTTTGAAAAAAGATACTGGTTTCAGCAAAATAAAGAATTCCTCCTTTTCCATCACCAGAGCTTTGGTCTGGGCCATGCTGGTGGCTCTCAGCACCTCCACACCCACACTTTGCACCTATTTATGTGTTGTGAGAGGGAAAAATGTGGAGTTAAGAGTTTCAGCCCTGGCATCTAGGTTTGAAGCCCAGTTCTGGGCCCACAAGCCGTGTGTCCTTGAGCAAGTCACATGCTTTGAACCCCAGCGTTTCCTCATCTGTAGAGTGATATTTCCTTCCAGAGATATCCTAAGGATTAAATGAGGTAGAACATATGAAACCCTTTGCACGTGGCTGCTGGTGCAGAGTGACCGCCCCATAAATGATGGTGATGAGTTCTTTAGGTGCTTTAGGTGCCTTGTCTTTTTGCCATACTTTCACAGCTTGAATAGATGATCCATGTTTTTTCCCCTGTAGGTCCCAGAACACACAGACTACAGATACTAACAAGCAAGTTAGTACCTGTAAGTACTAAGTAGATGGCTAAGTAAATGAATAAGCAGGTGAGGGGAAGAAAAAAGAGAGTTGAACCCCATACGAGAGGAAAATCCTCATGGAGGAAGAGACTCTCTCTTCTGTGAAGGTGGGGACACTCTGCTAAGCTGGGGCATTCTGCTCAGACCTATGCAGGAACCCTTGGTCTCCAATCACATGGCATGAGGGACAGTCTGAAAGTGACCCCCATTTAAGGGATCTCCCACCAATCACCCAGGTGACTTGCCCTGGTGACACATATTTCCAGAGAGATCACCTCTCTGACTTAGTTAACAAATGGGGGGCTCTTTCTGCGCCTACACCTATGAGCTCTTCACCATAAACTGGGGGATGTGACGAGAGGAGATGAACCATGAAACACAATTTCAGATGCATAGGGAAAGGAAGGAAGAATAGACATATGGACCATGAAAGGGACTGTGTCTGTAAAGACAGGGGACACATAAAAGTATAGGAAGTGAGACATCATCCCTGGGCACACAACTACTTTAAACTATGCGACAAACTTACTGTCGCTCCTGGGAATAGCGACCTCGAGAATCAAAGCCGAGATGGGAAGCATGGAGTGATACACACTGAGCATTGACGGTGCATCTTCCTCCTCTGAGCACAACAGGAGAATGAGGCTGAGGAACCCAGGACCCCTTTGGAGCAGAATCAGAGACTGGACAATGGCTCTGTCTAACTAACCTGCTTCTCTTCCCTGGGAACCAGCAGTATGGATTCATGGACGTAAGGGAGGAAGGAGGAGACGCCATCACCCAGCCCTCCAAAGGCTTAATGTCTTATGAGAGGCAGCAGAGCTCCCCCTCAAGGGCAGCTCTGAGCACCCCAAAGGTTCAGGGATAGCAGAGAAGATGCAGGACCAAGAGTTAGAAAGCCAAGTCTGTCTCCAGCATAACTATGAGATAACGATCCCTGCAATAGAAATAATAATAATGGCCCTATGTTGGCAGCAACTGATCTACCTTCCCCGGAATTATTTTATATATCCATAGTTAGATTTTTTGATCATTTTCTTTTGTGATAAAGAACAAGTAAAAGTGGGCCTCCCTGGTGACGCAGCGGTTAAGTGCTGAGCTGTGGAGCTGTTGGCAGCAGCGATGCAATTTCGACGCCCAGCTCGGGAGATACCCACATGGTGCGGCAGACCTCTCCTGCCTCGCCCACTGCTCCCCTCAGCAGTGTATTTCTGATCTGCCTGTTCTGCTCCCCACTCTGTCTCTGGTGAAGCCTCTCACCACTCCACACCTCTGGCCTGTACCCCAGCTGTATGTATAAAAAAAAAAAAAAAGAACAAGTAAAAGTATTTAGAGGAACAGCAAGGACAAAAATCCTGACCTTTTAATCAAAGCGCTATTCTCTCTATAAAAGTGTAGAAATTCATTTCTTAATTCAATAACACAAAAGCTCTGTGAGATTCAATGTGTACATTTCCCTCTTTGTTTGTGGTCAAACTATTAGGATGCAAATATTCTCTGAGATTTCTTTTACCAAGTGGCCCATTCCCTACTCTTTTGAACTTTCTGGATGAATGATCAGAAAGTGAGCAGCTCTGTAAGGAATGTGTTGGTCATCTTCACATCTGCTTGGAATTCAAGAGGCTATCTTCATCAAAAAGTCCACAGAAGCACACACTCACCCGAGTAGTATGCCGCTCAAGGGAAAAAAAGTGGGACTAAAAATTTTGAAGTAAAACCTGAATAGTAAGATGGAATTATTCTAGTATTTGCAGATTTTAGGGTGAATGCTAAGAGTAACTTGAAATTGCCAGCCATCAAAATAAAGACATAGTTTAGCAAAGCCTCGTCTAAAACTGGTATCCACCCAGGTCTGAGTACCAAGGCTCAGGAAGGCTGATGCGGGTGAGCCCCACCATGGCATTGGGATGATGACGGCAAAACGGCCAAGGAGGCAAAATGGAGAGTGGTTAGCACGTTCCTTTTCATGATTGCCGTGGAAAATGGGCCCGAGGGAGAACTGTGACTTCCCCGGGTCATGTGGGTATTTACTGCAAAGCCAGATAGGAACTTGGCCTCCTGACACATCACAGGAAACCCAAGCCCTCACTTTCACTTTTGCTCTTTGGTGATCCTGGGCTCCAGTCTCTGCCGCCTTGAACTTCTGCTGGAAACACTGGCCTCTCACCCCCCTTTGCCAACTTCCTCAACCCCCTAGCAGTTCTCCGAGCCCTACTGAACACCTGCACAGGGCCGCTGCTGTAACAGAACAGATACCATGGGGTTCTCCCTGAGCCCAAAGAGTCCTGAACAGACCCAGCGGCAGTCTGATCGCAAAGGCACATGCTCCCAGCACATGGTCACTGGCCGCCAGAGCCATAGGAAGGAAACGCTCCCCCACTTCTCTCAGGGCCTGAGCCAGGTGTACCCTGGTGCAAGTCAGAGCACCTCTCCCAGTTAGAGCAACTCTTTCTTGATGAGCAAAACAATCCATGCAGTTAAGTTTGAGGTTCCTTATGGCTACTGACTGGTCAGCTGTGCCACATCAGGGAAGTGCCTGAACTTTTTAATCTTCATTTCCTTAGCTCTCAAGTTTGGAGATGGGCACTTATGTCCCTGCAGTCTTCTGAGGATTAAAAGATTGTTGTGATTAAGATCATTTTGTCAATCCACAAAGAATAGTGACGCCATTCCACTTGGGGGCACAAAGGGAATAGTCTTATAGAGTACCCTGCCCCCTGTGCCCCTCCTTCTGTTCCGGCCCAAGGAGGAGAGGTAAGGACCAAACTCTGGTCTGCTGTGACTGCAGTACTGGGTCAGCACTGAAGGCGAGTCCCTGGGTAGTGCAAAAAGCAGAATCTCCTTCTGCTGGAAGGCTTAGGAGTACTCAGAATATTACTCTCACCCTGCGGGATGAATACATGTGTCCTCAAATCACATTGTGTCATTTAACATTGTTTGGTAATAATGTTGATGAGAAAAATAATTGATTCCTAGCCGAGGCCATTGCCTGTGAGTGTGGAGTTGGCCGATTCTCCCCAGGTCTGTGTGAGTTCTCTCCAGGTATCCTGGTTTCCTCCCACGTCCCAAAGATTTGCTTGTCAAGTTCGTTGGCAGTTCTGGCTGCCCCAGGTGGAGGGAGTGGGTGTGTGTGACACACCCTACTATGAAGGGGTGCCCTACCCAAGGTTGTGTCCCATCATGTGCCCTGAGTTTCTGGGCCCTGGCCACTCACAGGCCCTGGAATAAGCAGCTTGGGAAATGGATGGATGGATACAGATTATTATTTTTAATATTAGAGGTGTTTGGGGCTTTCTTTAGACAGTTACAGATTTTAGAAACATGTCTTTGGAATCTAGTGTTTATGTCAATTAGCCTCTGGTAAAATTATTTCATTATATGTCATTTTCTTTAAAGGCACAATTTCCAAGTACCTATCCACAAGGAAGACTAAAGTGAGCACTTACCACATGCAGATGTCTGATCCAAAAATCATGGCTAAAATGACCTGCACCCACCCTGGGGGTGAAATGGCAGGCGACCCCTCCCTTAAAAGCCCACCCTGGAGGACATTTCCTTGGTGCCTGTTCTTGGATGTCACAAAGCAACTGGGACACCAGATCTACTCCTATCAGAATGTGGGTGACTGGGGAAGAGGTGAGTCTAGGGAAAAACCCATCTTCTTATGCTAGGGGGAGAGCACAGGGAAGAGTCTGAGAAGTGGGAGAAAATTCAAAGAATCCAAAGGACAGATTATTGTTGAGGATCCTTGGCAGGACTCTTGCCTGTTATTTTCCAGCTGTCCCATAACTTAGCAAAATAATTCATAAGGATTGGAAATTCTATTAAAGAGATTCTTCTCATCAATGCCCAGAAAATGAGGTTGTAGGAAAAAGGAAGAGCTGTCACAGCACTAACTGAGTGATCACTTACAAAGTGAGTTCCCACTCAAATGCCAGCCCCTGCTGCTTAGCAATACTGTTGGGGAAAAATATTCAACACTTGATGTAGCCTACGTAGTGCACAGGCACAGTTGGGACACAATTTTTATTAAATAGAAGATAAAATTAGCATGCTTTTATAGCTTTAATTCTATTTTCATGACAGTATTCTGAAAATCTGTTATGAAAGTTTGCTCTCTTGCTCTTATGAAGATTTGTTTGGCAAGTGGTCTTTCTTCAGTATAAATTTTGTGTGAAGAGCAAGGGCCTTGCACACTGTCCAGTGCAGATGTTGGTTTGGGGGGACTAAGTTGACCCTCCCACTCCCTTGTGGGCCATCCTGGAGAGGAACCTTGTCTCCCAGGAAGGGTCACTGCCTGGAATCCCTGCCAGAACTTGTCCTGTGAGGAAACCTATCTGGGTGTAGGAGCAGGGTGGGGAGGGTGGGCAGAGACATGGGTGGAGGCAGAATTGAGGGTATCTCCGGCTCTACGTGGTGTTGGGGAGGCTGCCCTCTGGGAAGACTGAGGCCCCGGACATGAGGCTAGGCTCACTTTACCAGTGGGAAGAAAGTCTTTTTTGATCAAATCTGCCCCTTCCTGGGAGAATTCTTCCAGGCTCTGGGAAGATTTCCTTTTGTGGGGAAGTGCATGTGAAAGCTGCAAGGGTCCCTTGGGGGAAACACTCCCCAAAGCAGAAATGGTCCATGTGGCCTATTACTCAGAGAATCTGTGTATACACAGGGTGTGTTGCTCAGGGTTGGGTTGTGTGTCAAAGAAAATAGAAGAACAAGAAGAGGCTTTAAAGGTCAGATTGGAATCTAAAAGGCAACCCCCGGTGCCTGCCATATACATGAGTATATGGAGAGGAAGGGCGCACCCCTCCTTCCCGTGGAAGCTACCATGTTCTGCAGGTGCTCTGCAGACCCACCAGCTCAGGCACAAAGACTTCTCCCTGCACTGGAGCCTGGACACAGATCCCACCGCCTCTAAGTCACCAAGCATGACTGCAACTTTAACGGCACCTCTTGGACAGCAAAGTGACCCTCAGCTGCCCTCTCTAGCAGGAGGTACAGGTGTCAGGGGACAAGTGGAAGTCGGTTCCCTGACCCAGGACATAAGAGGAATCTATGAGGTCTGCTGCAGTATAGGGTGCCCAGGGGTCTGATGCAACGGTGCCCTGCACTCTTTCTCACATTCCCAGGTAATGTTTCTACAACATGGAAGGCGTCTGGCACAAATCAGATGCTCCATAAATGTTTGATTCTAAGAAATCTGCCTGAGGTAGAGGTAGGAGTTGGCAAGCAAAACTTTCTAAAGATGAAGAGATACGAAGTGAGTAGCTTGGGGAATGTTCACGTGCTGACTTTTAAGGGAGGACCAACTGGCTTAGGGGAGGAAGAAAAGACGTCACTGCTTAGTTATCAGTTATTCTCAAAATGTGTGGCATGTGCTGGCCCTTTAGATGCCTGGCTTGAGAGTTTCGAGCTGTCTTCATTTGTGATGCCTTCATTACAAAGACTGTTTTCATGGACCTTGATGAAAGCCTGACATCTGTCCAGCGTCAATCATAAGCATAGTTAATTACAGTAAGCAAATAAATGTACTTTTTCAATAACTTTAGTAAAACACCTAAAATCACAAAGAACAGCATTTAAAGATAATGCATCTTAAGAGGATGGATTTAAAGAAATGAGCCTCTGGATAAACTTAGTATTTATCTTGTTGCTTCTTAACTGTTATTAATTACTGCTTAACCAATACCTGGAAATCTCTCAAGACTTTCAAGGAATACTTCTTTCTACATCTTGTAAGTCCTTGTCCTAGAACAAGATCCCTTCCATGTAACTGCTACAAATTTAGATTTGGCCTTTTTTTATGTATCAGTTTTCTCTTTTTATCCTACCTGGAATTTTTTCTTACCCTAGCTTAACTTTTCTCTTAATTATGAACAGTTTCTCTTTCTGAGCTAAATCATTGGGTATTTGGTATGAGCTAGAAATATTGTATTTTGCACATATGTCTTAGTTGTAAAATCAACCCAAAGAACTCTACCATATCATTAAGCCAGTGGGCCTGAGGGTAGGAAGCAAAAAAAGTGGGCACTCCTCTCCATTCGGTATTGCTTAGTTAGCAACAAAGAAAGAATTGCAGGTCTTTTCTGATATTATGTGCTGGGAGCAAAATAGAAACTTCTGCTGCTGGCAGCTCTTGCTTAGAAAAGAAAGATGCTCCTCCAAGTGTGGGTGGCAGACTTCAGAAAATTGATCTCTTTCTCAGGTGCCCCTAGTCTGCTACTCTGCAAAGAGAGGGCAGGAGGGAGGGACTGTCTTTGCAATAATCCAGGTCATCCTTTGAAGGGTGACATTCGACCCTTATCACCTTTGCAGTCAGCAGAGGGGAGAGATAGTCTTTCTAACTGCATGATAGTGAATTGTATGAGTTGGCAATCTTCTGATTAAAGCTGTACAATTCCTTCCATTCTGGCTAAATTTACCAGCCTTTAATGTGAACAAGTATCTCCTTGTTCCTTGATAAGAACAAGGTGAAGATAAAGTTCTAATCAACTTTCACAGTTCCTTCTTCCTCTTCCATCAATCATGCCCCAGTTCCCAGGAGATCAGAATACTAGAGGTTTTCAGTGACTGCTAGGTATTGTTCTCTATTGTTGCATGCCCTGGTATTATGAAGTCTTTTTTCATGTTTTTCTTCTCTCCTCAACTAGTCCAAAAACTCCTTGAGAGCCCAACTGGGACTAGGTACGCAATAGGTGCTCTGTAAACACCTATCACATTGAGAATGGTTTTCTAGGACTTTATCAAGGCCATAGAGAACAAGGAAACATAATATATCTCTCCTGAATATTATTTTGCATTTCTTTTTTGACAATCTAGACATGGCTGAGCATATGACCTACTTTAGTCTTAGTTTGACATATTGTGACTAGGACTCTGACATCATAGCTAAAACACTTTCTTCAAAAAGACCCTGAAAAAAGCATGCAAGCATAACTCATTTACCCTGCAAAAATGGAATGATGAATGTATAATCTCTAAATGATACGACCAAGAGTCTGTGATGATGGACTTGAAGGCTGCTGGTTGTTCCTGAAAGCTCACTGTGGAGGGTGTGGCTCCCTCTTCCTCACCCACAGTGGGCCAGGGGTACATCATTCATTTGGTTCTGCAGCTGAGAGTGTGAAGACAGTGTGAGGATGATGCGATCGCAAGAGTGGCTATAGGTACAGACCAGCATCTTATAAAAAAGGAGATATACCCTCAAGTGCTCCTTCCAGCTGCTGCCACCCCATAGACTAAGCTCTAACTCATCCTGGTCAAGTCAGGACCAGAGCACTAAACTGTCTCTATCTGCCTTGTGCTCTGCTTTCCAGGGACCTGATACAGCCTGTGCCATCACTGAAGAGACCCAAAGCAGTGACCGTGGAAAGTTTGACTGAAATAATGTCTGAGTACAGCTGGCTTCTTAACCTCACATCAGAGACTGTGGGTCTTATATGGTCCCTGGGAGATCAGGCCACATTTCTTGGTATAACTTCTATCTGGAATGCCGGTCCCACCTCTCCGTAGAGAACAAACTCCTAACACAACTCTTGCTATGTAACTCTGCCCTCCGACTCACAAACTGTTGTCCCAAGGGTGTTGATCTCTCTAGAAAGTCCACTGACTGGTCAGCAACCTGTGCCTGACACATGTGGTCTGGCTTGAAATGAGGACCTGGAAAAACAGCTTCTGAAAAGTCCTCTGGGGAGATGGTGGGGAGCGGTGAACACTAGGTATAAAAGCCTTTGTAGACCCAAAGTATGGAGAGATAGTTTACGTTCACCAAGTATCTAAGTGCTCTCCTGTGAGTCCCAGTGTCCTTCAAAGTCGGGTGAGAGCCACAATAACTAGTTCTGACCAGCAGACTATGAGGGGTAAGTTGTGTCACTTCTGGGTCAATGCAGTTAAAAATGGTTGTGCCTTTACTATCACTATGCCCTCTTCCTTGGCATGTTCCACGTGTTCCAGATCACACAACTGTTAGGTAGAACTAGTCTGAATTGCTGGACCACCCCTTAGGAGAGAGCACATGCACACTGGCACACTGCAGTAGCTTAGCAAATTCAGGGCTGACCAACATTAATATCAATATTACTACTGTGCTTGGTGACTGACTAAGAAAAGCAACCCAAGGTTAGTCTGTGGCCAGCACAGAGCAATGCAGTTCAATAGGGAGGGTAGGGGGCAGAAACCCAGACTTATCTAGTGAGATTACTATATAGCAGGGAATGGCCTCATTTGAGTCTTATAAAACTCCTATAAATAAAGTAGATATTAGCTACCCCACTTTACAAATGAAAAGCTCAGAGAGTACAACCAACAGTCCTCAAAATTAGGAATGAAACCCAGGCAGAGCCCCAGTGCATTTGATTTTTCCTAACAGGTTCCCTACACTCTTGCCTTTCCTATGGACTTGCAGTGATATATCCTGGCCACAAGGAGTATCACAAAGCTACCAGTGTGGGCATCCTCTCTAGGAGCATCTAGGTTATAAGATGAAAGCGGAAGAACAGTCATCATCACACATGGGCCAGGGGCATCAGGAAGTAACGCTTTCAGGGTTTTGGTAGTCTGGGAACTCTTTGCAGCAAGCTGGTCACCAATGATGCCTCTCAGATCTTGTCAGGATGTGAGTCTCATCGCCCACTTCTGCTGTTCATGGGCATGAAATTGCCCCCACCCACAGACAGGAAATTGCGTCTGTCCCCACACTCAGGCTGGACCCTCAGAGGTACATTGGACTCTGTGGGAGGCTTATAATCAGAAGCTCATTTAAGAAAGAAAAGGAAAGGACAGCCTTTCCTGTAAATTCCAATTTTTTCTGTCACAATGTCATATTTGAAGAAGAATTGAAGGGACACTCATCATTTCCCGTCCTTCTCTTTTACCTTCAGAATGTAAAACGGAATATTAAAAGCAACATTTTACATCTTTTCTTTAGCATAAGGAAAAGGTGTCCACCTTGAGCACTGCCTGATGTTAAGTGGAACATAAGAGTTCATTACTATAGAGTGCAGTCCACAGACAGTCTGGGAGCTTGGGTTGAGCGCCACCTCCATATTGTGTAAGGGAAAGAGAGAGAAACAGAAAAAGGCCCTATTTCGAGTGAAGAAGAGAAATGAGTTCACAGCAAAGGATGAGAGGAGTCATGACGGTAAATAAAGAAGGCTAGAACATTCAAAAAAAAGAGTGTTTACAAGTCACGTAGCTGAAAAGCAGAAAAGAAATGAAATTAACAGAGGATATGAGATTCCAGCTTTTGTATGCAAGCGTGTGTGTCTAGGAGTGAAACACTGTGTGATCTCCCAGGATGAGGGGAAAGAAGAAAAGGGATAGGAAAAGCCCAGCACTGCCAGTCTTTAGACAAATCATAGCAAGATATGATCATTAATTGTCAAAGAAATTAGGCAGCAAGAGAAGCATGCTAATCTTCAGGAACATCTTACAGGTGATCCAGAGGCCAATGGCTACTGACCCAATCTCCTAAATCCAATTTAGCTCCTGTGTTCCTCTTACCCCCTAATCTAAGACAGCCATTTTCGTCATGTTTGGCAAATAGACTTACTTCACCTCCTCTGCCAGCTCTAACTGAACCTGCAGTGTTACATTTAGAGGAATTCTGCTGCAGAAATGCATCCAATTAAAACCACACACCCTTCACCCTCTTTTGAAGGTAGGGAAAGCTATGGGACCCAGTTCTTGCCAATGAGATGGAAGTATCACTTGATGAGTGTAGTGGGCTGAATAGTGGTCCCCCAAACTGTATGTCCACATCCAGAACCCTGTGGAAAAAAGGTCTTTGGAGATGCAACTGAGTTAAACTTCTAGTAATGGAACTATCCTGGGCTATCTAGGTGGGTCCTAAAGCCAATGACATATATCCTGATAAGAGATGCATAGAGACATACTTGGAGAAGAGGAGGCCAAGTGGAGATAGAGTCAGAGACTAGAATTTTGCAAATCAAGGAATGCCTCTGCTACCAGAAGCTGAAAGAGGCAAGAAAGGTCATTCCCTGGAGTCTTTCAGAGGACCCAGCATTACAGACACCTTGGCCTTCCGCCTATAAGGAAATAAATTTCTTTTGATTTTAAGTCACCAAGCTCATAGTAATTTGTTCCTAGTAGCCTTAGGAAACTAATGTAGTGGGATTCCTGGAGAGCTCCTTAAAAAGTTGGCAGTTACTCTTTCATCCTTTTGTTCATTAAAATCTGTCCTAGGAGAGAAAGTTGCCTTTTCATAAGACTGAGCCACATGTGGACCAGCAGACTTGTGTGGTTTCTGGGCTGTGGGTTTGGCACATCCTTCACTGGGCTGTCCGTATCAATGTGCATCTCATCATCTCAGGGGTTCATGTATGGTCTCACCTCTAAGTACAGCTTGAACCTGTGTTTTAGTTCTGGGTTTGCCATCAGGCTGGAAAGCATTCTCTCCTTTGTGACATGGCAATTCAGTGAATTGTACTGCTCCTCTTTGTTCCCGGCAGATACTTGCCCCCTAATAATTTTACATAAAGCTGCTACTACTATTAGTAGCAGTAACAGTTGTAATAGTAGTAGTAGTAGTAGTAGCAGCAGCAGCAGCAGTGGCAGTTGTAAAAGTAGTACGAATACTTTTAGAAAAACAGAATCTATAGCTCCGCCATCCAGGATCATGGAATCAGATGTTTGGAAGGCAGATGGAAGGAGGGCAAGGGTTTTCATGTCTATTGTAAAGCAGTGAACTATATTCAGGAAGGATTACATGTTTTTAAGTATTTAGTAATTGTCTCCAAAGCCAGGAGGATGAATAAAATCTCCATCAAAAAATATATATACTTCTTTCAAAATAGTAAGTATGCATTGTCTATACATTTCCAAACAAACATATTTTGATTAAGTCATTAATGTCACTTTATAGCTTTCTCTCCTTCTCCCTCAGTCTTACTGAAGGATTTAACGTCAAGCAATTCAATGGTGACAGCTGGCGAGAAATCAGCTTTGAGATTTCTCATTAAAAGTAATGCTGTGTTAGTAGCCAAACACTTGGAAATGTGAAATGTTAAAATTTAATGGTGTGGAAAAGGCTTAGTCTAACTTTACAGATTGTACCATCTTTCTGGAAGTTGGTAGAAAATACCAACTTGGATGGAGGAAGACCCAGTGCAGTTGTAAAAACAAAGGTAGTTTACAAAGGCAGGTATTCACTGAGTTGCAGTAGTTAATGTGCTTTGCTTTGTGGAGTTCTTGAATCCTCTGATTGGTTTTCAGACTTTCACAAAATAAAGTTTCTTGTTGATCTCTACTTCTTCACTCTACTCCTTTACTATTGTCAGTCTTTAAGCTGAATAGACAAATTGATTCAGCTGCATTATCTTTCCTATGTAGCTCTCAGGAATATTCTGCCCAATGTCTTATATCACTACATCTCACTAAACATTTAGGAAATTCATCTCTCTGGAAGAAATAGCAGGAGATAAAGTTCCATTGTATTTTAAATCAAGAAAAAAAAATACGAGGACTCATATCCAATGTAATCAAAACTGCCTATTTGCATTTCGGGGAAATAATTACATCCTTTATTTCTTGATCTTAAATCACATCCTGAAAACCCCCAACACGTGTGACAATGAAAATCTACAACTACACAAATCACTGAATGGATCCCACCTGTAGATTTTAATACCAGGGCCTTCCAGTCCCGTAATTGCACTGGAATTGTGGGTAGTGGAAAGAGGGCGTACGTGTGGGTCTGATCTACCTCATCTATTTAGTTTCTAGAACTTGAAATCATGCAGAGTCAGAGCAACATTGTTTAATACACAACAGTGAATATACTTGAGTAATTTGTGTGGTCTTACTAAAATGTTTTATATTAGTATGTCTTATCTTTTCAACTTGATAGTAAGCTGCTCACGGGCAGAGAATAAGGGCTGAAGAGTATCAGCGGCTATAATTAGTATCATGGTCATGCTGATCACAACAGAAACAGCAACTGCCGGTGTAATGATGGACGAGGAAGCCTCTGCGCAAAGAAGCAGAATGTCCAAACTAAATGAGCGGTTTCTCTCTCAGTTTAAAGGTGTGATGGAGAAAGGAAAGGGATGTTGGGCTTGGAGACAAGTAAATCCCTGCCCCACCCCCAGCATGTCTGCTTTACAAGTTTGGATAAGTCACCCAAACCCTCTGAGGCTTGGCATCCTCATGTATAAATTAAAGCTAATAATAAAGTCATTGCATTATAAAAATATAGTATAGGTACTCAAAAAGTTTCCACCTATTTGAAGTGATACTTCTCTAATATTATACCCAATGTTGGGGCTCAGGGGTGTCTAAGAGCTCAGTGGCTGCAACTTCCCATCTTACCAAGAAACCAAGTCTCAGAGAAAGAAGTGGGGTTACCCGAGTCTCAGCAGTCACTAGTCTATTCAAGATTAATGGCATGCATAAGACATCCCTATCTACTCCTGCCACTGTCTCTCTCACTACATGTCTCTCCATACAAAACACTGAGTCCAAGAGCATGATAACTGTGCCTTCTTTTGTTTCCCCAACCACACAACCATCTAGTCCAGGCTAAGAGACCACAGATGCCTTGGGGATAAAACAAAGCCAACTCTGAAACAAAAGCCTGGGACCACTGCCAGCTTTCAGACAAGGGATATATCTAGCCCTGGCATCTTCAAAGGAGGCTTTTGATGGAGCTTCATATGCTCTGAAGTCCATGGCCAATGACTTTTGCTAATATGGCCCTGTGTCATGACCAAGAAGATTTCCCTACCTCCAGCTATCATGAGAAGAAGCCACGGGAATGAGGGTCAGCTGTTAAGCAAAAGAACAGAATAGCAAGATGCTCCACCCTGCAAGACCCTTTTCCAACACCTTCCCCCGGAATGCCACAGTCTGACAGTGAAGCTTCATCCCTTCCAGCTATGACTCTTAAGGCACATCACACCTGCTCTTGCGAGATGTATTGTCAGCCATTAATGACAATTGGATTACCAGAAGCCTTTCACTAGGAAAGCTGTGACACTTCTAAGAACATGATTTTCATTAGATAGCACTGACTTGAGAAGGAACAGAAAAGGAGTTATAAGTAGAATTAGTTATCCTCTGAGCTGCTGTCTGGGGAGCTGGGGACCTCCTGAAGCCACTGGAAACCAGAGGAAAATGAGATTTCAGGAGCAGGAAGGCAGCAGGAAATAAGATGCAGTCTGAATACTCTGAAACTGGACTTTGAAGTCATTGGTAAAATTCAAATTACTTTCCTTTAGCATCTTCTCTGGGAAAAGCGCTTTTGATTTCCCAAGTAGCTGTATAAATCGTCATCCAGTGTCCTTAAATTTCCTCATCTAGCCAGTGTGCTCTGTCTTCTAGGAGAGCAGCTTGACACAACTGCGCACTCATTAGAAACAAGAGCCCATCACAGACAAATAAACAGCAGCCCACTCAGCCACCGCGTGGGTGCGAGATGGTCGCGCAATTATGCCCCAGTACTAAAGTGAGTTGAGTGTTTGGCGCAGCTCTCACTGTCTCTGGAAACGCTAGCACTGAAAAGGTACTGATGTTTGTCACTGGCCACTGACTTGGTCACAAGCCCCCAGGTGTTATCTCCCAGCCGCTCGCTCTTCCTCTCCCTTTGGAGCAGAAACTTCAGCGCATTTCCACCGATGCTCATAATCAGGACACCACGCAAGGTGCCTGCATACTTGTGGAGATTGGGAAGAGCTTATAACTGAGTAAAATATTTTTTTCAGTTTTACTTTTTCCTTTTATTATTAATTATATCTTTTACATTATTGTGTATTCCCCAAGGTTTCCCACCACCTATTCACCCGTGAACCATCACCATAGTCCCTTGTGCTCTTTCCTCCCCTGTTTTGAGCCCTTATCCTCCCCCTCCTTCTTTGAATATATCTCTCTTATTAGGCTCCCCTATATTCCTGCTATAAGTGAAATCATTTGATATTTTTCTCTTTCCTTCTGGCTTATTTTTCTGAGCATGATCCTTTCTAGTTCCATCCATGTTACTTTGAATTGCATGTGTTTATCTTTTTTGATTGCTGAATAGTATTCCATTGTGTATATGTACCACATCTTCTTGATCCAGTCATCCATTTTGGGGCATCTGTACTTCTACTTGCAAAAAAAAATGAAGCTAGACTACTGCCTCACACCTTGCACAAAAATTAACTCAAAATGGATAAAAGACCTGAATATAAGACCTGAAGCCATAAGATATACAGAAGAAAATATAGGCAAAACACCAGCTGAGTAAAATAATTTTAACACTCATGCCAAGGCCTGTGTGCTCACTCTCGTGTAAGGCAGGGAAAACACGCTACTCTCCATCAGTTGGCATTAGCAGGAGTGGAGTAGCTGGGCACCACACACTGGCTCTGCCAATTGTCATTTTGAAGCACTGGACTTCCCATGTTAAACATGCATCCACGGTGTCCAGTTAGGAAGAGATTTATAAGTACTAAATGATTTTTTATGTTTGATATTTGGCTCAAAAGCATCAAAGAATGTGGTCAAGCAATCTCAAGCACCAAAATAAGGGAGAAGGCCATTTGACAAGGTTTCAGAGTTTGTCCTCACCATGTGGTAACTCAGGGAAAATTTATAGACCCAAAGACAACATTGCAAGTTAATTTATCCTACTACGCTCTTAATATATATTCTCTCCACCATCATTGCTCCTAGCCCCAGGTATCCTTAATATAGGAACATTTAGGGTGTGGTGTTGGGAGGGGACCAGAACTAATTAGAAAGGGATAGAGAAACTTAGCACATCAAATCTTTCTAAAAGTCTCTTTTGGGGTTGAAGACAGCGCCTGCATCCATTCATAGAGAACAGGGGGAAAGAAGGCAGCATGCAGTCAGTAAAATCTGTTTTAAGTTTCTATAACCAGTCTCAGTCTCAACTGAAATCACTTCAGGACTTCAAAAGGGTATTGATAGTCCCGCTGGTTCTGGCAATGGCAATGAAGCCCTGGCTACAGTAGATCACTCTTGTTTGCAACATCACTCAGACAAAGTTGGTGGGTTGCAAATGAGACCTGCCACAAGCAGAAGACAGTACATTCAAGAGACCTCAGAGAATCGCCCATTTCCATATTCAAAGGGAGCTTCCTGACAGATAACTTGGGGATACAATATAGGGTGGGCGCTTTTGTCTGAATTTTTCTACTTTTATCTGACATCACAGCTGAAGACTGAAGGATACAGTATTAATATTGCACAGAACTCCAACCGCCTAATTTAGGCACTTAGGATGATTTTTAAATTAGAAAGCGTTTTGAGCACCGAACATTTCATCTACTAATATGTTTTTCCTTTCTTCTCTACAGAGACCCCTGTACCATTTGAAATAAAACTTCATTTCCTTGAATACATGGAATTGATGCTAATTAAAATGCCTGGGAGAGTTAAAGGAATCAGCCAGCCCAGGAAAATATAAGGTCAATTTTATTTTTCAAAGGGCAGGGAGAGAAATTAAAATATCTTTAATTCAAGTCATAGATTTTGTTGAGTTTGAAGAAACTTTACAGCTCTTCTAGGAAAGTGATAAAAAGGGCACTGACTCTGAAGTCAGACAGATGCAGGTGGGGCATTTGGCTCTGTGTCTTGCCCGGTCCGTGACCACCAGGGCCGCCCCTCCCACCCCCGATTAGGAAGGGGTTTTAGCAGGGAGGGCTCCCTGCCAACTTCATGCAGTGCTTGCTTCTGCTTTCCTTGCTGCTGGGCTTGGTCTCACACATAAAGCAAGAATATTAGTGTTAGAAAGTGGAGCCAAAGCTCTGGTAATGAGAAGTTTGACTTTGTCCGATGGGACTGGCAGGCTGGTTTCAGAAGGACCTGTGTGCTCTCAGGCTTGAGACCCCTTTGGCAGATCCTCCTGGGCACCCCCAGGGCATGATTCCAGCATATCAGTTTCTCCCATAGGTCCTTCCCGGGTTCCTGACATAAGTGGATGCTCTTTGTGCTTTATTTATTCCTAGATCTCAATATTTACTTGACTTTCAGTAAACACACTTTACTGAATTATCTTTGCCTTAAGGTATTCTTACTTGTATCTGAGAAATGACAGCTTTACAGGCTAATTGTGTGCTTTTTAATATACGATGGAACCTACACAGCCTAAATCAACATGCTTGCCTCGTGTAAGTCAAACTCACTTTGCACACTTGGGTGGGGAGTGCTTCTTGAGGGAAAGCAGGTGTGGGAGATCACCAAAGTTTCTTGCCAGCCCATCGTTAACAATGGTCAGGTTGACGCCACTGGATGTAGTGCTCCCCACCCTCTTCGAGCCCTCAGTGCTTGGTCTTAGGCACTGAAACTCAATATCCAGGAATATGAAAAGTGTGAACACAGGGGCCCCAGGGGGCGAAGTTAGGAGAAGAGACTGACAAGGGGGAACACGAGGAAGCCAGGGCACCTTAAGGCCAACATGGGTGGAATGGAACTTGAGCACCTCCTGGTTGGAGGACCTGGTACCATTATTTAATACTCTCACTATCATCCGTTTGACTTAAGCAGTTGAAGTGTCTTTGCTTTGTTTTATTTTGTTTTGTTACCTAGTCAGAAGTAATAGGGTAATGTCCCTGACCTCACCTGAGGAAGGCTGTGGTTGGCGGAGTCAGGTCACAGAATGGATCTAAAACGTGCATCTCTTCTCTCCTGTCCTCTCCTGCCCTCTCCTCCCCTCCCTTCACCTGCCCTCTCCTTCCCTTTCCTCCCTTTCCTCCTTCTCTTTTTTCTTCCCTCTCCCCCTCTCATTCTTCTCTCCTTTCCTCCTCTATAGCACCCATCTGAAGACCAAGAAGGAAGAAGGGCCTCCGTCTTCCCAGGAGCACAGATGATATACAGAACTGTGAGGAAGGATGGTGGATCTGGCGGCCTCCAAAGAGCAAAGCTGCACACACTCACACCTCCCCCAACCCTAGCTCCTGGTCCTTGGGCCTCTGGCCGGCATGCTCAGAGAGGAGGCCCCCCTGCTAAGGAGAACTCCACCCACCAGACAACAGCCAACTCACCCCTTCCCCGATGGTCAGAGACACACTGTGGAGTGCAGAGGGCAAGGGGTGGGGGAGGTGAGGCTCTCCAGGGTCATCTTCTCTGGTGCTCAGTCCCTTCTCTGTTTCTGTATCCCCAGGATGGGGAGCATCAGATGAACTTCCACTGTAAGTGCAGTTCCCTCGGGCTGTAATTCCATTGTCTGAGGCCACAGAGGCCAGAACCAGACAGTTCTTGTGCTCTCTGCAAAGGGACTTCATCTCTGTCACCCAACCCCTGCAGTCTGGAGCACACAGCAGTGCCAACAGGCAAAAGCCCCCCAGTCAGACATCCACAGGGGGCGCTGTTCCCAGTCCTGCAAATTTAGACAAGACCCTGGACTTCTGGAAAACTTGATTCTCCAAGAGAAAAAGGACATCTCCAGCTGAGGCCCCTGATGTTTGTGGACACTGAGCACACACTAAGTTCACACCGACTTCTTGCCATGAATCATCAGCTACTTCACACCCACGCTCAGAGCAAACCAGGACATTGGTGGCATCTTTGTCCTCTTACCCAGCTTCACTTTTTTCCTGGTGGAATCACCTAACTTGTCCAGAAGCTTGTTCTTAGGTGACAATCCTGGGAAGATTCCTCAGTGACTTGGGCATTGGAACAGCATTCCAGATCTAAACATTTCCAAGCAGGGCCAGGAGTTTTGAGAGGTAAACACCGCAGTCTCAGGTGCCTCAGTGCTTCATCCACAATATAGATTCCGAATCTAATCTACTCCCAGGGCCGCTGCAATGGTGAGGCTCAGAGGGAACTGCTGATCCAGTGGGCTGGAGGGAAGTCCCTGATACAACAGGCCCCTGTAAAAGTCCCCAGGTGATTCAGAGGCATGGCCAGGCCTGAATAATTGCCTCCTTGTTTACTCAACAAAAATTAACTGGGTACCTACTATGAACTGGGCGTTGATTGGGGACTTGGAGTACCAGGATGAATGGAGGAAATCAGACAAAGCAAATGAAAATTACATTATTGTGCGGTGAGGCAATAAAGGTGAATGCAGCAGGCTATTGTTCCCATTCATAATAGGATTTTAAACCGCAATATAAACTTTTAAGCACATCAACAGAATCCCTAATGAGATATTGTTCCTTTTGTGCTTGTATCTGAGGCTCTGTGCTTGGTTCTGAGAAATCACAGAAGGTCCAGAGTCACGGGTGACCCATGCTTGTTGCATTTCAACATCAAAAAATGAGGAATGTTTTCATTTACTGAGTGATTTTGGAAACTGGTTTCATAGAGGAGAGCAGCAAGTCACCACACACATTTTGAAACTGTCTTCAAACTGTAAACCAATTTTGGTAACGGATGGCTCTGGTTTCTCTGACAGTCACATGCCTCCCGGGCAGGCTTGGATATTTATTAGGAATCCCTTCCCCTAAGGAAAGCTCCCAGCTTTCCTTGGGGGTGAGGTGTGTGGAAACCACTAGCTGGCACAGCTCCATGAGCGTCAACAGTCCAAAAGGCGCGGTGGAAGAGCAGATTTCCTTTCATCTCTGGGTTCTGCTCTACTCTTTTTAAAGTCAAAGAGAGACTTTCTGGTCATGTCTCCACGACCTGCATCGAATTTTAACTGCAGAAAAACAAATGAAGCCAACTTTTCTTGGCAACTGTCACTTGGCCCCCTCCTACAACCACCTTCAACCCCAAATTCTTCCACCCCAACATCTCTGAAGTACCTGAGAGACCTTCAACACTGCAATACCTTTACCTGCAATGATAGGTGTGGTGATGTCAGACATCAACCCTCGTCCTCCCCCGAGCGATCTGGGAAAAACCTTCACTGCTTGCAGTAAGTTATCCAAGGCAATGCAACCTGGCTTGCCACCTGGTCCCCTGATGCCCTGGGTCCATTATGCCCTCTCCTGTCTGCACCATCTGCCCATGCCACTGGGACCAAAAGTCTATTGAGCACTGATTCCCTGTGCCCATGTGTGTTCACAGCAACCCCCATAACAGCCAGCCTCGGGGGTTTGGGGTCATCTGCTCAATTTTAATATCAAGACATACTAACTGGCTCAAGTCAACCTCTTGCCCAGGGTGACAGCCTGTGACAGAGCCCCACTCGCCCACTCCTACACACGTGAAAAAGCCTAGCGCGGCTCAAGAGTCCTCCTCTGGGTTATGGTTTGCACATCTGACCTCCCCCCGTAGTCGGAGTCAGGTTCACATTTCCCAGTCTGGCACTGAAGCGTCTTCAATTTCCAACCACAAAGCTGTTTCATTTCCCTGAGCAGCATCCTCTACCACCCCACCTCCTTTCCTGTCTCTCTTACCCATATTATGTCTAATCTGCCTCTGAGCTCAAATTTCTCCCTTCAGAAACTTTACCCCTCTTTTTAGATTGTTTGTCCTATTCTTCAAGGATCACATTCAGCCTCGCTTCTCTCAGGAAGATGGCCCTGTTTGATCCAGCCTGCTTCTCCATGTTCTCTTGTGTTCTATGTGCTAATGTTGTATGTCTAATAGTATGTAAGTTCCCAGGTATAACTCTGGGAACTTTGCTACCACAGAAGAGCAAAGGCTTCATGACTTATCTCATTCCCACATCCTTTATCACCTGACACCAGTTAAATACCAGTAAGCATTTGACCTGCATGCATTGATAACATTTTGTATCTTCTCATTGATCTTGGATAAAGCAGATCAATCAACAGAAAAAAGCTGAAAAGATCACCGGAATGGAGTAACCTTGTAAATGCAGGGCTTTATTTTCTTTGAATGCCTTGGCTATTCAGATTCTTTTTTTCATCGGGTACAGCTGATGGACCTGAGGCCAGAGCCCTCCTGGGGAAGCCAGGGTTGTGGCATAGGCTTGCTCAAGGGTTTGCACTAAGGGGAATCACCTAAGTGTTCAATCAATGCACTGTGAAACCATCTAAACCAAGGTCAAATCTGAATGTTGGCCAAGAAGGAAAGTCAGGGATCAACTCTCAAAGAGCAGAAGGCTCAAACTTGATGTCAGAAGTGCGCATCAAGCACACACATTGGAAAATAAGCCCCAAGTATAGATCTCATGAGATCTGGGCAAAAGGACTATGAGGTGAGAGATAGGGACAGAGATCAGGGCTCTCTCAGTCAGCTTTTTAAGTTGAGTTCACAATATGTCGTACAAGTAGCCTTTAAACTGATAGGTCTCTAGGAAACTGGGACACAGACTAAAGATCTTGAGAAAATAGTAAAGTATTGTGAAATCTATGTGCAGGCATTGCCTTAGATAACTTACTGCAAGCCGTGAAGGTTTCTCCCAGATCGTTCAGGGGGAGGATTAGGGTTGATGTCTGACATCACAGCACCTTTTGTTGCAGGTAAAGGTATTGCAGTGTTGAAGGTCTCTCAGGTACTTCAGAGATATTGGGGTGGAAGGATTTGGGCTTGGAGGTGGTTGTAGGAGGGGGCCAAGTGACAGTTGCCATGAAAAGTTGGCTTCATTTGTTTTTCTGCAGTTAAAATTTGATGCAGGTCAACTCAAATGACCTTGAGTGTCAGTGCAGACATAATGGACAGAAATGTAAAATGGTGCTAGGGTGAGTGATTGTGGCTTAGTTATATTCTAGATTCAAAATACAAGACGTTCAGAATAACGTCTCCCTCAACAAGTTACGGCATGTCCAGGTGTCGCATAAAAGTCAACACTGATATATGTGCTCTGCACAAGAATAAAAGAGACTCTGGATTATAAACTGTGTCTGGAACTCATTGTCTGGCCATTATCAGAACAAATCCCATTCTCAGATAATGGACATCTGTTAAATCTTCCACTGTTAATAGAAAACGTTGCCTGTGGGACAAAGACTTTTATGACTGCACCATCTCTTCTGTGATAAAAGTGTTCTAAATCTTATTTTAACCAAGTGATTGTGGTTGCATCTGGTTTTCTTAGGGGGAAAAGAATAATGGGCCACACAGGAATCCAACATGTCAGCGATGTTGTGGCATAATGAAGGGCTGATAAGATACCAAATTCTCCTGCTTTCAGCCATCCAGACAGCTCATGGAGACCACAGACTCCAGATGCCTTAAAATCCAGACTCCTTAACCTGGCCCATTGAGACCCAGAAGGATATGGCCTAAGTCTTTCCCCATGGTCTTGCTGCCTTTGCAATTTATACTCTAACCATGCCAATATTTCAGGTTTCCCAAACTCAAATTTCCTGTTACCTGGCTTGCCACATGCTGTTTTCTTGAACTCCTTCCCGTGCTACAAATAATTTACCTCAAAATTCACCTCCATAGAGAAGTCCTCAATGGCATTCCTCTCCCATCTTTGCCAGGTAAGGTTTCCCTTTTGGGGTCTCCATAGAACCTAGCCATTATCTCTATATAAGCCTCAACTTGTGTAGGTGTGTTCACTTCTTTATTTTCTCTGCTTGACTTTGAATATATACTTTTGAAAAAGAAAGGTTTAAATTATTCACCTATATATCCACAACACAACAACCCAGGTCAACCCAGGATGGGTGAAGTATTGAATGGGTGGAAGAATGGATTCATCCTGAGAGCCTGATGCTTGGAGGTAGAATAATGGGCCTTTCCAAGATGCAGGATATTGAGAGACAGCTAAAAAGTCAGGGAATGTTATAAATTTACCTAAGATCTTAAAAAATATAAATTCAACAAAAAGCATGGTCACAATTCATATATTTAACCTTTAGTTGGCTCATGTGCCTGACCCTTGCCTGTATTCCTACCTAGACTCTGTTTTATTCTCTGTAACCCACTCCTTGACCTACTAGGGAAAGTAGTTCTATATCTCTCCTCCTCTGTCTCTGTCCTACTCTTCTCCTTAAACTCAACAAAGCAAAATGGGCACTTCATAATTCCTGCCTGCTTGGTCTTAAATGACACTACTTGGTCTTAAATTACACTACTTCCTGATCTAGAACTTTATCCCAGATCTCACATCTCATCTGTGGCCTTCTTTTCTTTATTTTTGAAATCACTGCAAGATAAAAGGTCTTCAAACCTCTTTTCATGTGAGCAATAATCTGGGTTCAAGTTCAGACTCTGCCATTCACTAGCTAAGAAATCTCAGGGAAGATATTTAATCTCTCCTAAATCCAGGGGTTCTTGTTTGTAAAATGGAAGTGATCACAGTGCTGACCTGAAAAGGGGTTCTTGTTTGTAAAATGGAAGTGATCACAGTGCTGACCTGAAAAGTGCTTTAGGGAGTAAATGAGACAATGAATGAGACGCTCTTAGGATTGTGTGTGATACTCAATGACACTTACTCTGCCACTGGGATCTGTAAGAGACAGCTGTGTAATAACAGAATGAGAGCAATGTCTGCAGGTAGTCAATGGCAAGAGTCTTAATTTTCAAGAAATGAGAGAGCATGGAGTCAAAATACATGTCCTACCATGCACAGTGATGCCCAGGAAAATGACAGTAAACATCTCAAAGAGGTAATTTATAAACTCTTAGAGCAGAAAGTAGTTATTTTGAGGACACAAAATTGATCTATTAATGACAAATAAACCAGGTTAACACTAATTCCTTCAAGGACTGAAGTCAAGGGAATGCTTCCATAATTAAAATACAGCAGATATGCACATTGCATTTATCATGTTTGGGGTCCTTTCTAAGTGCCTTATACACATTAGGTGTTTTGAGTCATAGGAAAGTCCTATGAGGTAAGTATCATCAATATTCTCAGTTTACAGATGAAGATGGTGAGGTGCAGAGAGTTTAAGTTATTTTACTAAGATCACACAACTAAAAGAAGTATAGGAACTAAGATTTGAGTTGAAAAATTGCATCCTGCATTCCATGGATTACACTAAGCCTACCTGCACACCACCACTCTGCTATCCCATTCCCATCATAGGCATTGCTAATCAATAGCAGGATTCATTGTCACTGAATGAAGAGTCAGTCGCAATATTCTCCACCTTATCACACAAGCGGAATTCCCTTTGCCAGTCCTACTATTGGCATAATTTGTTCAAATAACCATTAGGTAGTCAGCAATATTTATTATTATATTCTTACGAATTAGGTGGAAAAAAATCCCAAGATAGATTTGTAGCTGGTTGAAAACATGTAAAAACTTCATACCGTTCACTAGTAACTGGGTCAGTGCCCATTTAAGAGCATCTGGGCAATTACTCTCAATGATATGTATTTCTGCTGGTTCATGCAACATGATTGATCAAGACTTGCATGAAGGAAGAGGCAAATACACAACTTGCCACATAGTTTAAGACCTCCTCTGAGGCCATGAAACCTAGGGAGTCCAGGGGCAAGTTTCCAACCTCAGTACACAATTTCATTGAGTCTGCATCCACCCAGGCTTGTATGAGATCTTGGGGGCAGCAGTGGAAGAAGGGGTATTAGAGGAAGCAGAGCCCTGACTGGGACAAAGAGACTCAGAATTATCAGAGAGGTCTGAGTCTCCCCACATGGGCCCCAGCACCTGGTTTCAGACCATTATTTGTGTCAGCTCTCTGGAAAGAGCAAATTGCTCCCAGAGGACTTGGATTCTCATGAAAGGTGTTTACCACCCACTGACCTCTCCTCTTTTCAAAATATGTTTATTTCAAGAGGTGTCCCTGGTGTGTCGATCTAGTGATCAGCTTGAATAGCAGTCCTATCTACTTGTAACAAGGAAAGGAAGCAGATCTAACACTCATCCAGAAGTGTTTCCTTGGGAGATGGTGAGGCTTTCCAGCTGCTGGTGAGAAAAGGTTACTTGTGCATATATAGGGGAACAAAATGCTCCAATCCACCATTTTTCTTTTTGCACAACAATGCAACAGCAATGGCACCCATCTGTTTGTTGATTTCTTTTCTAAAGCAGGAAATGAGGTGTCCACAGAGACCCTGGATGAATAATGTATAACATTTGCAAACAAAATCAACCCTCAATTAACTGTACTGGTGGAGGGAGATTGCAAGAATCCAAAATAACTGCAATTCTAGATAAATTTGATTTTTCTTTGGAAATCTTGGATAGAAAAATGGTGGGAGATTCAATCATACACACTGGAAATAAACTCTGATTATGTCCACATCATGCACGTATACATGGTTAACATGCAAGCAACACATCTTCATAACACATGTGTGTAAACAAATACACATACACATTGGCTATCCCAATTCAAAGAACAAGCAGGCTTATTAAGAAATTGCTGTGTTCCCTGTCCCTGGAAGCAGGTAAGCAGGAATGGAAAATGCTTGTCGTTGATGTTGGAAAGGAAGTTCAAGTATCTGATAAGAGGATTGCTTTTAGGCTTCCCTCAAACCCCTGGAATTTATGTTTCTGGATTTTTTTCAAGTTCAGTAGTAGGCTATATCCTATATCAGTGTGCTTTGCACCATGTACCATATTAAAGATCCCTCAAGGGCCTCCCCAGTGGTGCAACGGTTTAAGCACAGAACCATGAAGCTATCCAGAGCCACTGCAGCACGGGTTCGATACCTGGCCAGGAAGATTCCCACATGGCGCAGCAGACCTCTCCTGCCTCGCCCGCTGCTTCCCTCAGCAGTGTATTTCAGTCGATCTGCTTGTTCTGCTCCCCACTCTGTCTCTGGTGAATCCTCTCACCACCCTGCACCTCTGTCCTACACCCCATCTTGTATGCATAAACAAATACATTTTTTTAAAGGAGATATCTCAAACATTGTCTCCTTGAGCCTGTGAATTGAGTAAAATAACCATTAAGCAGTAGCACATTCTATTGAAGTTATCTAGGTTTGGTTTCTGATAGCTATGGGCAGACTCTCAGCTGCTGTAAGAAATTAAGTTTTGTCAAACAGCTGGAATATACATGAATGTGTAGTTGTCCACACCCACCCTTATTCCCCACCTTTCTAAAATTCCATAAATACTAAAGACTTGCCAGCTCGCACACAATTGGTTAAGTCTTTGCTGGATAGGAGCCCCGTCTTCGCCTTCCATGTCTAGTGTTCCTGTCTCTTCCTCAGGCTGGTAGAAAGGAAACTGTGCTTCCTAATTTAATATGATCATGTCCTCCAGCCTGGCCCCCTATACAGTCCTTTTTGTCTTTTGGTAACCAGCACACCAGGCAGTAATGCTGCAAGCGGTGTTTGTGCCTCTCAGGAGGGCAGGTGGAAGAAGAACATTCACCCAATTTGCCATAAGAATGGCAAAAGAGCACCTGGATATGCTGACTCATTGAGAGGTAACCTCCTGTTCCTCTAGCATCACATACAGCATCATGAAAAGCCTACATTCCCAGATCAGGAGAACCTATTACTTGTCTTTGGTAAGAGCCTTCTAGAGGCAATGAAGAACTATTCCTACCGGTCTCTGATTTATATGTCACATATGAGTATATGATTATCAAGGAACTACCTTTGATGTTTACCGAATGGAGGGAAAGGATCAGAGTTTACTATTTTAAAAAATGAAAGCAAGAAAAATCCTCAAAAAAAGATCACTGAGTTTAGGACACATGGATACCAATGTTCTCACTCTTGTTTATCACCCAGGACTGTGTTCTGCTCACAGATGCCTCTTAGGCAACATTCTACAGAATCAAATAGCAGCACTGTGCTGAGGGAGGACTAGCACAGTTGGGCTAAATGTCAGTGGATGGGAGAAAGGATGGTCTGAACAAACTCCACAGATAGGTTTGTATGAACCGCCCCCCACCACCCCAGCTCAGATCAAAGAGATCCAAGACACCAAGGACTACAAATCCCATAATGCCATCATCACCAAAGGGAGGATTGCTGGGAACTGAGGGTGGAGTTAAGCAGCTAGGTTTGGTATATAACCAGACAAGTGGGCTTTGGGGGTCTCTTGGCTGTTCACCGAGTTTTAGTGCGCCATTGGGATTCCAGCCAGTGGAACTGGTAGGATGCATCCACCAATTTATTCTCTTTCTTTTTCCCTTCCTTTTGTAAATAAACCCTTTATTAATTTTATCGTGTGTGCCTGCAGTTTAGTCTTATTATCAATCCCTTTTAAGGGGCCTCCCCGGTGGCGTAATGGTTAGGTGCTGCGCCATGGAGCTGCCAGCAGTGGCAACGCGAGTTTGACACCTGGCCGGGGAAATTCCCACATGGTGTGGCAGACCTCTCCTGCCTCGTCCGCTGCTCCCCTCAGCAGTGTGTTTCCGTCAATCTGCCTGTTCTGCTCCCCACTCTGTCTCTGGTGAACCCTCTCGCCTCCTCACACCTCTGGTCTGTACCCCAGCTTGTATGTATAAATAAATAAATCTTTAAAATAAATAAATAAATCCCTTTTAAGTGCACGGGTGAGGACCCACAGTCAGGCACCCCATTTTATATCAGGACTACCCTGTAATAAAAACACAAGTGCATCATGCACCCTTCAACACAAGATCTGGAATCTGCCTCTGGGAATACAAAGACACTTGGGAAGGAGGGACCCAGGGGAATGGAAGATTGGAGGGACAAAGCTTGGGTCATTGCTGGGAAGGAGAAAGACACAGAGTAAACATCTGATGCCTCTAAGTGGCCAGAGTTTCTGTTTGGGAAGGCCTGGCTTCATTGTTTCATTCATTCATTTTTCCAGTCATCCAGTCATTCATTCTTCAACCTATCCAGGCATTTATTTCATACAAATTAGCAACAGAGCAGACTGCCAGGTACTGAACTTGGAGTGGTGAAAAAATCACAACACCCTTGCCCAATAATCTTACAATCTTGAAAAGAAGACAAAAAAATAATCAGGTCATCATACAAGCAGACCAGTAAGAGCTATAATAAAATCTATGACAGAAAAGTTCAAGAAACAATAAGTGCTTTTTAAAATGATCCTCCCCCTAAGGAAGTGAAAGACAATATAAACAGATGGGATTATATCAAAATAAAAAGCTTCTGTACAGCAAAAGAGACATTAACCAAAACTAACAGACACCCTACCAACTGGGAAAAGATCTTTGCACACAATACATCTGATAAAGGACTGATAACAAAAATTTACAAAGAACTCACACAACTTAACAAAAAAAAAGCCAATAACCCAATCAAAA
>PVIJ01009040.1:0-69558 GCA_004024925.1 Scalopus aquaticus | reverse complement strand
TTTGTCAGAAATGGCCAAGAACAGACTTTACTGTAACGATGCCTCTTGAATCACAGAAACCAAGTATTTCAACAATGGAAACAAAAAAATCCTATCAAAATTGTGCTGTGAAAAAACAGTTGCTTGAAGTCACCAAAGAAAAAAGCACACAGCCCTCGGGGCTGGGCCAACAGTTTTTGTGGCTGGTTCATGTTAAATACCAGAAAACTTTTCCAGAAATGACCAAGAACCGTCTTTTCAGTAATGATCTCTTTATACTCAGAAAACCAAAGTTTCTTGTCCTGGAAACAATATTTAACCTATCAGAATTGTACTGTAAAAAAAAAACCAGTAACTTAAATTCGTTCCCCCCTCCCACCAAAAAAAAAAAAAAAAACCCACGCCTGGAACTAAATTGTGGGTTACTTTGAGAACACGTGAATTGACTCACTTCAGGAAAGCTTGAAATTTTGTTGAATGCAGAACAACAACAAATGACCTAAACATGGAAACTTAAAGGTACTATAAAGATGTTGGAATGAATCTTATGTAAATAGAAAAGAATAAAACAACACACTGATGTTTACAGCACAGGCAGAAAAACCATTTGTGGGAAGGGGCAGACACAGCCCTCCAGGCTGGTCCGAGTTAAATATCAGAAAATATTTCCAGAAATGGCCAAGAACCATCTTCACAGAAATGCCTCTTCGTTCTTGGAAAACCAGATTTTAATACAATGAATACAAAAGAAATCCTATCAAAATTGTGCTGTAAAAATACAAAGTGAGTTACGTAAACTCACCAGAGAATAAAGGACAGTCTCAGAATTGAGAGCAGCTTTGAGAACATATGTGTGAATTGACCCACTTTAGTCAGACATAGAAATTATGTTGAATGCAGGCAAACACGATCTAAGCAGAGAAACCTAGATGTAAAGAAGTTGGAGTGAATCTGCCCTCACTATGTTAAATACCAGAACAAGACAGACTGATGTTTACAGCGGAGGCCAAAACCCAGGCCTGGGCCGGGCCCGACACAGCCCTCTGGGTTGGTCACAGTAAGATCTCAGAAGACTTTTCCAGAAATGGCCAGGTCTTTACAGTAATGATGCCTCTTTAATCTTAAAAAAATTTTTTCATACTATGGGAAAAGAAAAGTATATCGTATCAAAATGGTGCTGCAAAAATACAAATGAGTTACTGATTCACCAAGATAAAAAGGCCAGTAACTGAACTGAAAGTAGCTTTAGAACACGTATATGAATTGACTGACTTTGCTATGACATAGAAATTAAACAGAATGTAGGAAAACCAAACATGACAAACATGGAAACCTAAAGGTGCTATACAGAGGTTGGAATGATCTTTCCTCACTATGTTCAATACTAGAGCAAGAAAGACTGAGCCAGGTTTAAAGCACAGTCTGAAACCAAGGCTTGGGCTGGACAGAGCCCTTTCCGGGCTGGTCAGAGATCTCAAAGTTTTCCAGAAATGGCCAAGCACCATCTTTACAGTAATGATGGCTCGTTAATCTTAGAAAAGACATTTTCCATACAAGGGAAACAAAATAATCCTATCAAGCTGTACAGTAAAATATCTGAGTTTTTGTATAGATCTAAACAGACACCTAAAGGTCCTATAAAGTAGTTGGGATGACTCTCTCCTCAGGGATAAACACTAGAACAAAGGCTGAGGGATGTTCAGAGCACAGGCCGAAACCCAGGCCTGGGCGGGGGCAGGGACAGCCCTCAACTGGCCGGCACAGCCCTCCGGCCGGCGGTCACAGCCCTCTTGCTGGGCCGGTGAAAAGCTCAGGCCAGGCCAGAAGCAGCCCTCGCTGGGCTGGCAGACCGCCAGGCGGGGGGCCGGACAGAGACCTCTCCTGGGTAGGCAGACATAAAATTTTCCGAAATGGCCAAGAACCGCCTCTACTGTAACAAAGGCTCTTTAACTATAGAAACCAAATATTCACACAATGGAAAACAAAGAAAATCCTATCAAAGTTGTGCTATTAAAAAAAACCCAGTTATCGAAACTCAAAGGAAAAAGCACACAGCCCACTGGGCTGGGCCTGACAGTTTCTGGCTGGTCCGAGTTAAATCTCAAACTTTTTCCACAAATGACCAAGAACCATCCCCACAGTAATGATCTCTTTATACTTAGAAAACCAAATTTTCTAATCCTGGAAACAATATTTAACCTATCATAATTGTGCTGTGAAAAAGTAGCAAATTAGCCAGAAAAAGAAAAAAAATAGTCCTTTAAATTGAAGTCGCTTTGAGAACATGTATGTGAATTGACTCACTTAGGTAAGACTGTGGAATTGAATGCAGGAAAACACAACATCACCTAAACATGGAAACCTACAGGAACTATAAAGAAGTTTGAAGGCAACTTTCTTCACTGTGTTTAATACCAGAACAAGCGAGACTGGGGTTACAGCACAGGCCGAAACCAAGGCCGTAGTCTGGGCCAGAAACAGACCTGGGGCCGGGCCAGACAGAGCCCTTTTCGGTCCGCTCAGTTAGATCTCAGAAATTTTTTCAGAAATGGCCCAAAACCATCTTTCCTGTAATGATGCCTCTTTAATCTTAGAAAACCCATTTTCTTACCATGGACACTATTTAATCCTATCAAAATTTAGCTCTAAAAACAAAGTTTTGTAAAATAAAAAACAAAAAAACAACAACTTGTAACTAAATTGAGAGTTGCTTTGAGAACTTATGTGAACTGACTCACTTTGGGAAGACTGAAATTAAACTGAACGCAGGAAAACACATCACCCCCTAAACATGGAGACCGAAATGTGCCATAAAGATGCTGGAATGAATCTGTCCTGCATTAAAAACTAGAACAAAACAGCCTGAGTGATGTTTAAAGCACAGGCGGGAAAACCAGGAGTTGGCCGGGCCGGATATGGGCCTCCTGGCCGGGCCAGACACACCCCCCCACCCACCACTGAGGAGCCTGACCCAGCCCTCTCGGCCGGCCCGACCCACACAGCCCCCCAGGCCCAGACCAAACAGACCCCCGTCCGGCCCAGAGAGCCCCGTCCTGGCCAGGCGAGACCCAGCCCTCTGCGCGGGCCACACAAAGCCTTCCCCTCCGGGCCGTTCCGAGTTCGATCTTGAGAACTTTTGCAGAAATGGCCAAGAACCCTCTTTACTGTAACGATGCCTCTTTTAATCCTAAAAAACCAAATTTTCTTACTAGAGAAACAAAAGAAAATCCTCTCAAAATTGTGCTTAAAAAACCCCAGAAACTGAGTAATTTAAATTCACCAAAAAAAAAAAAAAAAAAGCCTGTAACTAAAATGAAGTTGCTTTGAGAATGTGAATTGACTCACTTAGGTGAGACAAACAAAATGAATGTAGGAAAATGCAACATCACCTAAACGGGGAAATCTACAGGTACTATAAAGAATTGTGCAGGAATCTTTCTTCGCTATGTTTAGTGCCAGAACAAGCAAGACTGAAGTTTAATGCACAGTTGAAAACAGGCCCCCTGCCAGACAGAGCCCTTTCCAGGCCGGTCAGACTGCAGAAATTTTTCCAGAAATGGCCAAGAACCATCTTTACTGTAATGATGCCTCTTTAATCTTAGAAAACCAAATTTTCTTAATATAGAAGCTAAAGAAAATCCTATCAAAATTGTGCTAAAAAAACCCCACAAACTGAGTAACTTAAATTCAACAAAAGGCCTGTAACGAAATTGAAGTTGCTTTGAGATTATGTGAATTGACTCATTGAGGTGAGACTGAAATTAAACTGAATGCAGGAAAACACAGTATCACCTAAACATGGAAACCTGCACATAGTGTAAACACATTTGAAGGAATCTTTCTTCACTACGTTAAATACCAGAACAAGGAAGACTGAGGGTTAAAGCACAGTTGAAAACCAGGCCCCTGGGCTGGATAGAACCCTTTCCAGGCCAGTCAGATCACAGAAATTATTTCAGAAATGGCCAAGAACCATCTTTACAGTAATGATCTTGTTATACTTAGAAAACCAAATTTTCTAATCCCAGAAACAATATTTAACCCATTAAAATTGTGCTGGAGAAAGTGACAAATTACCTACAAACAAAAAAAAAAAACAAAAAACTCCTTTAAATTGAAGTTGCTTTGAGAACATGTACGTGAATTGACTCACCTAGGTAAGTCTGAAATTAAATTGAATGCAGGAAAACATAGTATCACCTAAACATGGGACCTAAAGTTACGATGAAGGAGTCTGAAGCAGTCTTTCCTCACAATGTTTAATACTAGAACAAGACAGACTGATGTTCAAAGCAGTCGAAAACCAGGTCCTGGGCCGGACAGAGGCCTCCGGGCTGGTGCAAGTTAAATCAGTTTTTCCAGAAATGGCCAAGAACCATCTTTACAGTGATGATCTCTTTATACTTAGAAAACCAAATTCTCATACCATGGCAGCAATATTTAAGCCTATCAAATGTGTGCTACAAAAAACCAAACTGAGTAACTTAAATTTGCCAAAAGAGAAAAAAAAAAGGCATAAACTGAATTGTGAGTTGCTTTGAGAACATGTATGTGAATTGACTCACTTAGGGACAAATTTTATTGAATGGAGGAAAACATGGTCTAACAATGGCCACCTAAAGGCACAATAAAGACGTAGGAATGCACTTTCCTTAATCTGTTAAACACTATAAATACTAGGGGGAAAAAAAAGGCTGAGTGATGTTTAAATCACAGGCCGAAAAACTAGGCCTGGGCTGGGCCAGACACGGCCCTCCGGCAGGGCTGTCACCAAACTCCCGGCCTGGCCAGACCAGAGCGCGCCCTACAGGCGGGGCCGACAGGCCGAGACAGGACTGGACCGGACAAAGCCCTTCCCAGGCCAGGGTTAGAGCTCAGAAAATTGTCCAGAAATGGCCCAAAACCATCTTGACTGTAACGATGCCTCTTTAATCTTAGAAAACGCAATTTTCTTACCATGGAAACAATATTTAATCATATGAAAATTGTGCTGTATAAAGATTAACTTAAATTCACCAAAAAAAGGCCTGTACTAAATGAATTGCTTTGAGAACATGTATGCGAATTAACTCACTAAGGTAAGACAAATTAAACTGAATGCAGAAAACATAACATGACCTGAACCTAGAGACCTAAAGGGACTATAAAGAAGTTTGAAGGAACAGTTTTCACTGTGTCTAATACTAGAACAAGGAAAGATGACGTTTAATGGAGAGTCGAAACCCAGGCCGCCCGGCCAACACAACCCTCCCAGGAGGGCCCGACAGAACCCTGGGCCGAGCCAGGCAGAGTCCTCAGGGCCGGGCCGAGCTCAAACTCAGAAAACTTTTCCAGAAATGGCCAAGAACCATCTTCACACTAATGATCCCTCTTCAATCTTAGAAAACCCGAATTTCATGCCATAGGAAAAATATTTAATCCTACCAAAAATGTGCCTGAATACAAGCTAACAAAAAAAAGGACAGTCTCTCAGTTGAGATTTGAGAACATAGATGAAAAGTCACTCATTTACCTGAGAGGTAGAAATTATATTGAATGCAGGAAAAAACATAACATAGAAACCTAAGGGTTTGACAGGGCAGAGAGGGGGACACCCCAGGACCCCCAAATCTGCCCGGTCTAAATGGGTTCTGCCAACTGCCTAATTAACACCACACTTAACACTTTTAGTGGGAGGAAACCTTAATACAATGAGAAGACAGAGAATATAGTTTTAGATCAAGCATCCAAGTCACCCATCCCCTCGTGGGTAAAAGTCCACCCAAATGGGATTGGCCAAAGCCAGAAGCTGCCCCAGTCTAAGCCCCTTCTGGCGGGACCCACAGAAAAGGGTCAGGCACAGACCAGTCTGGGGGGAAAAGAGCAAAATCAAAGCCCAGCTCAGCGCTGCCACTGCCCCTCCCTGGGGGTCTCCCCCCGTCTGTCTCGGCCCGTCCAGCCGCTGCAGCCTCCTCACGCGTCTCTGCTCCCTGCGCCGCCTCTGGCCCGTCTGCTCCTTCCTGCCCCGTCTCCTCTCTCCAGCTTCTCTCCTGCTCAGCTCCGCCGTCCCTTGGGTGGGGCAGGGAACAGGGAACCCCTCTTTTCCTGGGGACCCCCTTGTTACAACGGTACTATAAAGAAGTGGGAATGAATCTTTCCTCACTATCTTAAGTACGAGAACAAGACAGACTGAGCGATGTTTAAAGCACCGGCCTGGGCTGGGCAGAGAAAGCCCTCCGGGCTGGCAGAGATCTCAGAAAACTTTCCCAGAAACGGCCAAGAACTGTCTTTACAGCAATGATCTCTTTATACTTAGAAAAGCAACTGCTCTTATCATGGAAACAATATTTATTCCTATCAAAATTGTGCTGTAAAAAACCAGCAAGTTCTTCCGCCAAAAAAAGGTCTGTAACTAAATTGTGAGTAGCTTTGAGAACAGGCGAATTGACACTTCGGTAAGACTCAAACAAATTGAATGTAGGAAACATCAAAAAAAAATGGAACCTGAAGATACTATAAAGAAGTTGGAAGGAATCTTTTCTCACTATATTGAATACTAGAACAAGAAAACCGGATGTTTAATGCACATTCGAAAACCAGGCCGCCGGGCCGGACAGAGCCCACCCAGGCCGGTCAGAGAGCGCAGAAAATTTTTCAGAAATGGGCCAAAACCATCTTTGCTGTAATGAGGCCTCTTTAATCTCAGAAAACCGAATTTTCTTACTATGGAAATATTTAATCCTATCAAAATGCTGCTCTAAAAAACAGTAACTTAGTTTTGTAAAAAAACCAAAAAAAAAAAAAACAAAACTGACAACCTGTAACTAAATTAAGTTGCTTTGAGAACTTATGTAAATTGACTCACTGGAGGAAGACTGTGAAATTAAACTGAATGCAGGAAAACACATCACCCCCTAAACATGGAGACCGAAATGTGCTATAAAGACGCTGGAACAAATCTGTCCTGCATTAAATACTAGAACAAAACACCCTGAGTGATGTTTAAAGCACAGGCGGGAAAACCAGGAGTCGGCCGGGCCGGATATGGGCCTCCTGGCCGGGCCAGACACCCCCCACCCCACTGAGGAGCCTGACCCTGCCCTCTCGGCCGGCCCGACCCACACAGCCCCCCAGGCAGGCCCAGACAAAACAGAACCTCCGCTCCAGTCCAGAGAGCACCGTCCCAGCCAGGCCAAACAGAGCCCTCCTCGAGAGCCAGACACAGCCTTCCCCTTCGGGCCCCAAGCTGACCTCCGGGCCAGTCTGAGGTCAATGTGAGAACTTTCCCAGAAATAGCCAAGAACCATCTTTTCTGTAATGATGCCTCTTTAATCTTAAAAACCAAATTTTCCTATTATTTAAACAAAAGAAAATCCCATCGAAAGTGTGCTAAAAAAAAACATCAAACTGAGTAACTTAAATTCACAAAAAAAAAAAAAAGGCCTGAAACTAAATTGAAGTTGCTTTAAGAACATGTGAATTGACTCACTTAGGTGAGACTGAAATTAAACTGCATGCAGGAAAACACAACATCACCTAAGCATGGAGACCCACAGGTACAATAAAGAAGCTTGAAGGAATCTTTCTTCACTGTGTTTAATACCAGAAATGGCCAGACTGAGGTTTAAGGCACAGTGGAAACCCAGGCCCCGGGACGGACAGAGCCCGTTCAGGCCAGTCAGTGAGATCTCAGAAATTTTTCCCAAATGGCCAAGAACCATCTTTTCAGACATGTTGCCTCTTTAATCATAGAAAACCAAATATTCATACAATGAAAACCAAAGAAAATCCTATCAAAACTGTGCTGTAAGAAACCCCAGTTACTGAAACTCACCAAAGAAAAAGCACGCAGCCCGCTGGGCCGGGACTGACAGTCTTTCTGGCTGGTCCGAGTTAAATCTCAGAAAACTCTCCAGAAATGGCCAAGAACCATCTTTACAGTAATTATCACGTTATACTTAGCAAACCAAATTTTCTAATCCTGGAAACAATATTTAACCAATCAAAATTGTGCTGTGAAAAAAGTTTAATTAGCCAAAAAAAGTCCTTTAAATTGAATTTGCTTTGAGAACATGTACATGAATTGACTCACCTAGGTAAGTCTGTGAAATTAAATTGAACGCAGGAAAACATAGTATCACCTAAACATGGAATCTAAAGCTACGATGAAGAAGTCTGAAGCAGTCGTTCCTCACTATGTTTAATACTAGAACAAGACAGACTGATATTCGATGCAGTCGAAACCAGGCCTCCGGGCCAGACAGAACCCTCTGGGCCGGTGCAAGTTAAATCGCAGTTTTTCCCGAAATGGCCAAGAACCATCTTTACAGTAACGATGCCTCTTTAATCATAGAAAATCAAATTTTCGTACAGTGAAAACAAAAGAGAATCCTATCACAATGTGCTGTATAAAAACAAAGTTACTTAAGGTCACCAAAGAATAAAGGCCAGTCTCTGACTTTAGTGTGGATTTGAGAACACGTGTGCCGACTGACTCACTTTGGTCAGACAGAAATTACAGTAAATGCAGGACAAGACCAAACACAGAAGCCTACAGGTCCTGTGAAGAAGGTAGGATGAAACTCTCCTCACTGTGTTACATACTGCGACAGTCACGACTGGGAGATGCTCAAAGTACAGCCCGATACCCAGGCCTAGGCCTGGGCCAGGCAGGACAGAGCCCTTCTCTGGCCAGTTAGCTCTAAACATTCTTCCAGAAATGGCCAAGAACCATCTTTACTGTGTGATGCCTCTTTAATCTAGAAAACCAAATATTCATACAATGGAAACAAAGGAAAATCCTATAAAAATTGAGCTGTAAAAAAACAGTTACTGAAACTCACCAAAGAAAGCAGCACACAGCCGCCGGGCTGGGCCTGACAGTTTACCCGGCCGGTCCAAGTTAAATCTCAAAACTTCTCCAAAAATGGCCAAGATCCGTCTTGATGTAATGATCTCTTTTATTAAGGAAACCACAAGTTTTCATCAGGGAAACAATATTTAATCCTATCAAAATTGCTCTGTAATAAGACTAAAATTTGCCCAAAGAAAGGCCTGTAACTGAGCTGTGAGTTGCTCTGAGAACATGTGTGTGAATAGACCCACTTGGGTGAGATTGTGAAGTTAAATTGCATGTAGGAAAACTTAACATCACCAAGTCATGGAACCTAAAGATGCTATAAAGAAGTTTGAAGAAATCGTTCTTCACTGTTTAATACTAGAACAAGACAGACTGATGTTTAATGGGGGCTCGAAAACCAGGCGCCGGGCCGGACTGAGCTCTTTCCAGGCCGGTCAGAGCTGGATCTCTGAAAAATTTTCAGAAATGGCCAAGGCCCATCTTTACACTAATCATCTCTTTATACTTAGAAAACCAAATTTCTCTATCATGGAAACACTATTTAATGCTATGAAAATTGTGCTTTAAAACACTAAGTAACATAAACTTACCAAAAAAAAGGTCAGTCTCTCCATTGAGAGATTTGAGAACATAGACTAAAAATTGACTCATTTACCTGAGACATAGAAATTATACTGAATGAGGAAAAAATACATAATGTCAACATTGAAATCAAAAGGTATTCTCAAGCTGGAATGACTCTCCTCACTATGGTAAATACTAGAACACAGACAGTGATGGCTTTGGATTGTACTTTAACCCAGGCCTCCGGGCCGGACAGAGCCACTTCTGGCCCTGTCAGATTTGATTTCAGGAAATATTACAGAAATGGCCAAGAACCATCTTTCCTGTAACAAAGTGCCTTTAATCATACAACACCAAATATTCACACAATGGAAAAAAAATCCTATCAAAATTGTGCTGTAAAAAACCCAGTTACTTAAACTCACAAAAGAAAAAGGACACAGCCTTCCATGCTGAACAGAATTTTCCCTGCCGGTCCGAATTAACTCTCAGAAAACTTTCATCAGAAATGGCCAAGAACCATCTTTACAGTAATGATCTCTTTATACTTAGAAAAGCAACTTTTCTTACCATGGAAACAATATTTAGTCCTATTAAAACTGTGCTGAAAAAAAAAAATCAGTAAGTTAAATCCACCAAAAAGAAAGGCCTGGAACCAAATTGTGAGTAGCTTTGAGAACATCGACTCACTCAGGGAAGACTGAAATTAAACTGAATGCAGGAAAACACGTCACCAGCTAAACAAGGAGACCGAAATGTGCTATGAAGACGCTGGAATGAATCTGTTCTGCATTAAATACTATAACAAAACACCCTGAGTGATGTTTAAAGCACAGGCGGGAAAACCAGGAGTCGGACGGGCCAGACACCCCCCTCTGGGCCCCCAGAGCCCAGACCAAACAGACCCCCCGTCCGGCCCAGAGAGCGCCGTCCCGGCCAGGCCAGACCCAGGGCTCTGCGCGGGCCACACACAGCCTTCCCCTCCGGGCCAGAAACAGCCCTCCGGGCCGGTCCGAGTTCAATCTTGGAGATGACGGTTCTTGTTGGTGTCAAGACTCCAATTCACTTTGACTCTCTCCACATATATATGTAAAGATCTCTTCAAATTGGCTCTAACAACTTTTATTTAGTATTTAATTCTCCCATGAAATTGTTTTTATAGTTTATCAAATGGACATAGAAAAATACAACTGGATGAAACTGTTTAGGAATATGCTGATCATAAGGGAGACGTGTAGAGCACCAATATTAAGCAATATTAGCCAGCGTTACCTAGATACATCTATATATGGATGTCTATAACTATATATAGATCTATAGCTCTACACTATATATAATTATATCTAGCTATTGAGATCTATAGCTTAATTATTATTATATATGCATATATAAATATATATTATATATGCATTATATATGTATAATTATCTATTATATATAATGTACAATCTATATTATATAATTATATTTTATATTTATATTTATAAATTATATAATTATATTATGAAACCTATGATTTATAGAAATTTAATTGATATAATTATGATGTATAATATGTAACATAGCACATATAATATTTAGTATATTGTATAAAAATGATATATAACAATGTACATTATATGATATATATAATTATGAACTGTATAATTATAAAAAGTCCATATAAAAATTTAATACCAATTAATTATAAAAATATAATTATATAAATATATAATATATATAATTATATGATACATAATTATGATTGTACATTATATATTAATATATTAATCATATATAATATATAACATTTATTCTATATGATGTAATCATAATTGTGTATATTAAATTTATATTTATTATATGCAATATGAAACATACATTATACATATATAATTGTATATGATATTATATTAAGTCATTAATTATAAATTATAAATTATGTTAAATTATAAATTATTATATATGAAATATAATATATAGCCATAATCATACATATTATATATTTATATATTAATTATATACAATTATAACATATATAATACATGTAATATAATTATATATAATTCAATATAATATATATCAATTATGTATCATATTTATATAATTATACTTATAATTTTATATTGAAGTTATATTGTATTAAAATTTTATATGAACAGTTTTTATAATTACATTATTTATAGTTATGTGGTTCATAATTACATGTATCATATTGTACATTGGTATACTTTTTTATACTATATACTATATATCATATATTACTATATACTACATATTATATACTATACATTATATACTATTTACATTATATATACTATATGTTATCTATACTATATACTATATAGTATATCTACTATATATCATATATGCTGTATTTTATATGTACTATATATTATATAATATGCTATATAATGTATATTATATAGCATACAATTATATCAATTAAATTTCTATGGGTAAATTATATATTTTTATTTATACAATTTATAATTTTTCATGTTTATAAATGAAAAATTTATATATAATATATAACATTTATTGTATATGATGTAATCATAATTGTGTATATTAAATTTATATTTATTATATGCAATATGAAACATACATTATACATATATAATTGTATATAATATTATATTAAGTCATTAATTATAAATTATAAATTATGTTAAACAGTAAAAAATTACTATATACATCAATTTCTTTAGTATACACATAATATCAAAAAATCATGTGTTGGGCCTCCCCGGTGGCGCAGCGGTTAAGCGCTGCGCTGTGGAGCTGTCGGCAGCGGCGACGCGAGTTCGATGCCCAGCTGGGGAGAATCCCACATGGTGCGGCAGACCTCTCCTGCCTCGCCCGCTGCTCCCCTCAGCAGTGTTTCTGATCTGCCTGTTCTGCTCCCCACTCTGTCTCTGGTGAACCCTCTCGCCGCCCCACGCCTCTGGCCTGTACCCCAACTGGTATGTATAAATAAAATAAATAAATCTTTAAAAAAAATTATTATATATGAAATATAATATATAGCCATAATCATACATATTATATATGTTTTACAAAATATATATGTTATATATTTTATATATATTTATATAATTATATACTATATTTATATGGTTATATATGTAATTATGTATTTATGTTTATAAATTACATTTATATAATTACATGAATTACATAATTTACTGTATAAATTATATAATTATAGATATATAAATACAGATATAAATTATATGATTTATATATTATGTAAATATATAAATACATACCTATAATTATACCTATTATATAATTAAGTGATTTGTATAATTACATTATAGACACACGATCTATCACACCTAATGCACATTAATCTCTCCCGGCCCGCGCGGAGCCGCCTTCGGGCCAGTGAATGTGACTCCCCGAGCCCGCCCCGCGGCGCGTCCCGGCCGCTCACACCTGCGCCCCGCGGCGGGACCGGCTCGCCCCATCCCCTCACTGTCCCCTGAGTCCGCCCCGCCGGACATCACCGTACCCCGAGTCCGCCCCACCGGACATCACCGTACCCCGAGTCCGCCCCCCCGGACATCACCGTACCCCGAGTCCGCCCCGCTCCCCGGCCCCTCGCCCTGACGCAGCCCCCTCCCGTCCCTGGGTGACCACCGCTTGTTCCAATCGACTCAGATTTGGGGGATTTGTTCACGCCTTTTTTCTGTGCTCCCCAAGAATCACACCGACGGGGCAAGAACCTAAGACCCGGCGAGCCCCGGCGCCCGCGGGCGGGGAGACGCCGACTGTGCGGAAAGCCCCAGCCCCGACGACCTGAAGCAGCTTTGACGCTCAGGGCCTGCACGCGACGCCACCGGCCTCCCAGGGCCCTTCCCGGCCGTTCTGCCTCCTTCACCACCAGTAAGGGTCTGCTTTCTGTCAAACACTTTAAAGCAAAGAGGAGGCCTCCCTGGCGAGGTTGTCTCGCCCCACACACGCTGGCGGAGACCCCAGAAGCCGGAGAAGCCAGCGGTGCCCAGGACTCTCCTCCCGTCTGCAGAGTCCCCCGCTCTGTGCCTCGCTGGCGGCACCGCAGCGCGGCCGACAGAGCCATTTTCTTTTCAAAGATTTATTATCGATGCACACAAGACCTGGGGCGCAGGCCAGAGGTGTGGGGGTGAGGTGTCCCCAGAGAGTGGGGAGCAGAACAGGCGGAGCCACTGAAGCTCACTGCTGGGGGAGCAGCGGGCAGACAGGAGGGGTCTGCTGCGCCCCGCGGGAAGCTCCCTGGCCGGGGATCGAACTCGTGCCTCAGGGGCTGAGGGCAGCTTCAAGGACTGAGACTTAACCCTGCGCCCCCAGGGAGCTCCAAAGTCACTGAGCACAGTTCAGTTGCTGCTTGTTGAGAACTTTTTAAGTGCAAACAGCCTCATCTCAGACCAGAGACCCCCTCTAGGCACCAAAGGGAGCCGGACAAACCGGGTCTCAAGGTTTCCTGAAAATGGGGAAAGCAGACAGCAAAGAGGTGCCGGAGCTTCTGCTCCCAGGACGCTCCTGGATGAGCTAACTCAGCCTCTCTCATGAAACAAGCAGTCTCATTTCTATCTGCGTCCCCTTCCCCTTCCACGAAAGCTCCGCGCTCTGCCTGCTCTTGTGCACACACCACATAAAACCAACACACACCCCGGATAAATTCCAACACGTGCTGAGAAAAATCAACCTGCAACTAAACATCAACATCCAGCCAGTCTTAATCTTAGAAAACCAAAATTCATACACTGGACAAGTAACGGAGTCCCCGAGAAAAAGGGGAGACTCCTGGTCCCTGCACCCCCCGAGGGAGGGGGGAGCCGAGCAGGAGAGAGAAGCAGCTGCAGAAGAGACAGGAGATGCGACAGGAGGAGGAAGCAGGACGGGGCCAGAAGAGGCTCAGGGAGCAGAGGGCCGTGTGGAGAAGCTGCCCATCCCCTCGCGGGTAAAAGTCCCCCCAAACGGGATTGGCCAAAGCCAGGCCCGAAAGCTGCCCCCAGTCTAAGCCCCTTCCGGCAGGGACCACAGAAAAGGGTCAGGCACAGACCAGTCTGGGGGGAAAGAGCAAAATCAAAGCCCAGCTCAGCGCTGCCACTGCCCCTCCCCGCAGTCTCCCCCGTCTGTCTCGGCCCGTCCAGCCGCTGCAGCCTCCTCACGCGTCTCTGCTCCCTGCGCCGCCTCTGGCCCGTCTGCTCCTTCCTGCCCCGTCTCCTCTCTCCAGCTTCTCTCCTGCTCAGCTCCGCCGTCCCTTGGGTGGGGCAGGGAACAGGGAACCCCTCTTTTCCTGGGGACCCCCAGTTACAACGGTACTATAAAGAAGTGGGAATGAATCTTTCCTCACTGTCTCAAATACTAGAACAAGACAGACTGAGCGATGTTTAAAGCACAGGCCTGGGCTGGGCAGAGAGCTCAGAAAATTTTTCCAGAAGTGGCTAAGAACAGTCTTTATGGTAATGATGTCTCTTTATTCTTAGAAAACCACATTTTCATACTATGGCAAAAAAAGTAAATCCTATCAAAATTGTAACAGAAAAGAATACGAAGTGATTTACTTCAACTCAAAGAAATAAGGCCTGTAACTAAATTGAGTTGCTCTGAGAACATGTATGTGAACTGACTCGCTTCCGTAAGAAGGAAATTACACTGAATGCAGGAGAACAGAGATGATGTCAACACAAAAAACCAAGGGTCCTATGAAGAGTCGGGATGACTCTCCCCCACTATGGTAAACAGACATACACACAGCGATGCTCACAGCCCCGTCCGAAACCCAGGCCTCTGGGCGGACACTGCCCTCCCGATGGGCCGGACAGAGCCACTGCTGCCTCGTCAGATTTGATTTCAGAAAATATTACAAAAATGACCAAGAACCATCTTTACTGTAACGAAGCCTCTTTCATCACAGAACACCAAATATCCATATAATGGAAACAAAAAATCCTATCAAAATTGTGCTGTAACAAAACCAGTTACTTAAACTCACAAAAGCAAAAGGACACAGCCCTCCGGGCCGAACAGACTTTTCCCGGTCGGTCCGAGTTAAATCTCAGAAAACTTTCCCAGAAACGTTCAAGAACCATCTTCACAGTAATGATCTCTTTATACTAAGAAAAGCAACTTTTCTTATCATGGAAACAATATTTATACCTATCAAAATTGTGCTGCAAAAAACCAGTAAGTTAATCCACCAAAAAGAAAGGTCTGGAACTAAATTGTGAGTCGCTTTGGAAACATGTGAATTGACTCACTTAGGGAAGACTGAAATTGAATGCAGGAAAACACAGTATCACCAAAACATGGATCCTAAAGGTATTATAAAGAAGTTTGAAGGAATCTCTCCTCTCTATGTTTAATACTGGAACTGGAAATCTGATTTTTAATGCCCAGTCGCAAACCAGGCCCTGGGGCGGACAGAGCCCTTTCCAGGCCAGTCGGAGATCTCAAACTTTTTCAGAAATGGCCGGGAACCATCTTTACTGTAACAATGACTCCATCATAGAAAAAGTATACAACGGAAACATAAGAAAATCATACCAAAATTGTTCTGTAAAAAAAGTTAAACTCAGAGAAAAAAATCACACAGGCCCCCTGGCCGGTCTTAGTTAAATCTCAGAAAACTTCGAAACAGCCAAGAACCATCTTTATAAAATGATGTCTTTATACCTAGAAAATAAAATTTTCTAAATGTGGAAACATTTAACCCTATCAAAATTGTGCTGTAAAAGAACAGAATGACTTAAATTTGCCGCCCCCCCACCCCAAAAAAAAAAAGGCCTGTAACTGAATTGGTGTTGCTTTGGGAACACGTGTGTGAATTGACTTACTTAGGCAAGACTGAAATTTTATGGATGCAGGAAAACAAACTATTCCCTAAACTTAGAAACCTAAAGGGCCTATAAACTCATTTGGGATGAATCTTTCCTCACTATGTTCAATACTAGAGCGAGAAAGACTGAGCCATGTTTAAAGCACAGTCTGACCAAGGCTTGGGCCGGACAGAGCCCTTTCGGGGCTGGTCAGAGGTCTCAGAATATATTCCAGAAATGGCCAAGCACCATCTTTACAGTAATGATGGCTCGTTAATCTTAAAAAAGCCATTTTTCATACAAGGGAAACAAAATAATCCTATCAAACTGTACAGTAAAATATCTGAGTTTTTGTATAGATCTAAACAGACACCTACAGGTCCTATACAGTAGTTGGGATGAATCTCTCCTCAGGGATAAACACTAGAACAAAGGCTGAGGGGTGTTCAGAGCACAGGCCGAAACCCAGGCCTGGGCGGGGGCAGGGGCAGCCCTCAACTGGCCGGCACAGCCCTCCGGCCGGCAGTCACAGCCCTCTCGCTGGGCCGGTGAGAAACTCAGGCCAGGTCAGAAGCAGCCCTCGCTGGGCTGACAGACCGCCAGGCGGGTGGCCAGACAGTGCTCTCTCCAGGGCAGGCAGACTTAGAAAATTTTTCGAAATGGCCAAGAACTGCCTCTACTGTAACGAAGCCTCTTTAGAAAACCTCATAGAAAACCAAATATTCAGACAATGGAAACCAAAGAAACTCCTATCAAAATTGTGCTGTAAAAAAACCACAGTTACCGAAACTGAAAGAAAAAAAGCACACAGCCTGTTAGCCGGGCCTGACAGTCTTTCTGGCTGGTCCGAGTTAAATCTCAGGAAAAACTTTTCCAAAAATGGCCAAGAACCATCTTTACAGTAATGATCTCTTTATACTTAGAAAACCAAATTCTCATACCATGGCAGCAATATTTAATCCTATCAAAATTGTGCTGTGAAAAACTAAACTGAGTAACTTAAATTTGCGAAAAAATAAAAGGCTGTAACTGAATTGTGAGTTGCTTTGAGAACATGTATGTGGATTCACTCACTTCGGTGAAACAAATTTTATTGAATGGAGGGAAACAACATGATCTAACCACGGCAAGCTAAAGGTACAATCAAGAGGTAGGACTGCACTTTCCTCACTCTGTGAAATAAAAGAAGAAAAAAAAAAAGCTGAGTGATGTTTAAACACAGGCCGAAAAACCAGGCCTGGGCTGGGCCAGACACAGCCCTCCGGCAGGGCTGTCATCAAACTCCCGGCCGGGCCAGAACAGAGCGCACCCTGCAGGTGGGCCCGGCAGGCCGAGACAGGACCGGGCTGGACAGAGCCCTCCCAGGCCAGGGTTAGATCGCAGAAAAATTTTCAGAAATGGCCCAAAGCCATCTTTGCTGTAGTGATGCCTCTTTAATCTTAGAAAACCCAATTTTTGTACCATAGCAAAAATATTTAATCCTATCAAAATGTTGCTCTAAAAAACACAAACTGAGTAACTTAGTTTTATCAAAAAAAAAAACCCAAAAACAATCTGTAACTAAATTGAGAGTAGCTTTGAGAATTTATGTGAATTGACTGAGGGAAGACTGTGAAATTAAACTGAATGCAGGAAAACACATCACTCCCTGAACATGGAGACCGAAACGTGCTATGAAGACGCTGGAATGAATCTGTCCTGTATTAAATACTAGAACAAAACACCCTGAGTGATGTTGAAAGCACAGGCGGGAAAACCAGGAGTCGGCCGGGCCGGATATGGGCCTCCTGGCCGGGCCAGACCCCCCTCCCCCCACTGAGGAGCCTGACCCAGCCCTCTCGGCCGGCCCGACCCACACAGCCCCCCAGGCCCAGACCAAACAGAGCCCCCGTCCGGCCCAGAGAGCGCCGTCCCGGCCAGGCCAGACCCAGCCCTCTGCGTGGGCCACACACAGCCTTCCCCTCCGGGCCCTAAACAGTCTTCCGGGCCGGTCCGAGTTCAATCTCAGAGAAATTTTCCAGAAATGGCCAAGAACCCTCTTTACTGTAACGATGCCTCTTTAACCTTAGAAAACCAAATTTTCTTTCTACAGAAAAAGAAAATCCTATCAAAATTGTGCTAAAAAACTCCCACAAACTGAGTAACTTAAATTCACCAAAAAAAAAAAAAGGCCTGTAACTAAATTGAAGTTGCTTTGAGAACATGTGAATTGACTCATTTGGTGAGACTGAAATTAAACTGTATGCAGGAAAACACAACATCACCTAAGCATGGAGACCTACAGGTACTATAAAGAAGTGTGCAGGAATCTTTCTTCACTGTGTTTAATACCAGAACTAGCCAGACTGAGGTTTAATGCACAGTGGAAACCCAGGCCCCCGGGCCGCACAGAACCCTTTCCAAGACTGTTAGATCTCAGAAATTACTTCAGAAATGGCCAAGAACCATCTTTACAGACATGTTGCCTCTTTAATCATAGAAAACCAAATATCATACAATGGAAACCAAAGAAAATCCTATCGAATTGTGCTGTATAAAAACCCAGTAACCGAAATTCAAAGAAAAAAGCATGCAGCTTGCTGGGCCAGGCCTGACAGTCTTTCTGGCTGGTCCAAGTTAAATCTCAGAAAACTTTTCCAGAAATAGCCAACAACCATCTTTACAATAATAATCTCGTTGTACTTAGCAAACCAAATTTTCTAATCCTGAAAACAATATTTAAGCTATCAAAATTGTGCTGTAGAAAGAGTAATCAATTAGCGAAAAAAAAACAAAAATTCCTTTAAATTGAAGTTGCTTTGAGAACATGTATGTGAATTGACTCACCTAGGTAAGACAAATCGAATGCAGGAAAACATAGTATCACCTAAACATGGAACCTAAAGGTACGATGATGAAGTCTGAAGCAGTCTTTCCTCACTCTGTTTAATACTAGAACAAGACAGACTGATGTTCAACGCAGTCGAAAACCAGGACTCTGGGGTGGACAGAGGCCTCTGGGCTGGTACAAGTTAAATCTCAGTTTTTCCAGAAATGGCCAAGAACCATCTTTACTGTAATGATGCCTCTTTCATCATAGAAAACCAAATTATCATACAGTGAAAACAAAAGAAAACCCTTCAACATGTGCTGTATAAAAACAAAAAGTTACTTAAGGTCTCCAAAGAATAAAGGCCAGTCTCTGACTTCAGATTGGATTTGAAAACATGTGTGTCAGTTGACTCACTTTGGTCAGACGTAGAAATTACATTGAATGCAGGACAACACAAGACCAAACACAGAAGCCTAAAGGTCCTGTGAAGAAGGGGGGATGAATCTCTCCTCACTGTGTTACATACTGCGACAGTCAAGACTGGGAGATGCTCAAAGTACAGCCCGATACCCAGGCCTGGGCCGGCCGGGCAGAGCTCTTCTCTGGCCGATTAGATCTCAACATTCTTCCAGAAATGGCCAAGAACCATCTTTACATTAATGCTGCCCCTTTAATCATAGAAAACCAGTATTGATAAAATGGAAACAAAAGAAAATCCTATCAAATTTGTGCTGTAAAAAAACCCAGTTACCAAAACTCACCTAAGGAAAAAGCAGGCAGCCTACCGGGCCGGGCCTGACGATCTTTCTCAGTGGTCCGAGATAAATCTCAGAAAATATTTCCACAAATGACCAAGAACCATCATCACAGTAAGGATCTTTTCATACTCAGAAAACCAAATTCTCATACCATGGCAGTAATATTTAATCCTATCAAAATTGGGCAGTAAAAAAACTGAGTAACTTGGCCCTTTGCACTCGAGTGCCGCTGCTGTGGCCCCCAGCGGTTTAATGCGTCCACTCCAGTGGCGCGGCTGGGGCGCCCAGCGGTTTGGAAGTCAGTATGTTTATTTCCGATGTGTGATAAGATGTTCTTATCGCAGTTACTCTCGTGGACCAGGCTCGGCCTGCATCCTCAGCCAATGCTTAGCTTAGCTTAGCTTAGTTAGTCTCAGCTTGGCATTGTGATACGTGCCCTGACAAACCAAGGCTGCATCTTGGGGATTGTTTGACTAAATATCACACAAAAACTATTGAAAGAGTGTAATATTTAACAGGTTTTGTTGTATTCAATGTAAAAATAAATTGGTGAAATTTTATTATTTTTATATGTTTGAGTATAACAATTTCAAAGTACCTGTAAAACGCTTCCCTAATGATATCTTTATACTTAGAAAACCAAATTTTCTCATGGAAACAATTTTTAATCCTAAATTGTGAGTTGCTCTGAGGACATGTTTGTGAATTGACTCACTCAGGTAAGACTGAAATTCAACTGTTGGAAAACCCAACATCACCTAAACATGGGAACCTAAAGGGACTATGAAGAATTGGGAATAAATCTTTCTTCACTATGAAGAATTGGGAATAAATCTTTCTTCACTGGCCTACTAGAACAGGCCAGACTGATGCTTAATGCAAGTCGGAAACCAGGCCCCGGGCCGGGCCTACCCACCCTCCCAGGGACATAGCCCTTTCCAGCCGGTCAGACTTAAGTTTTCCAGAACTGGCCAAGAACCATCTTTCCTCTAGTGAAGCCTCTTTTATCACAGAAAACCAAATATTCATACAATGGGAACAAAAGAACATCCTAGCAAAATTGTGCTGTATAAAAACAAAAAGTGAGTTTCTTAAAGTCACCAAAGGAAAAAGGCCAGTGTCTGAACTGAGAGTGATTTGAGAACATCTATGTGAATTCACTCACTTTGGTCAGACACAGAAATTATGTTGAAAGCAGGACAACACATGACCTGAACACAGAAACCTAAAGATACTATGAAGAAGTTGGAATTAATCTTTCTTCACTGTGTTGGATACTAGAACAAGACAAACCGATGTTTACAGCACAGGCTGAAATCCAGGCCAGGGCTGGGGCAGACCCCCCTCCGGGACACAGCCCTCCTAGCCGGACCGAGTTCAATCTCAAAACTTTTCCAGAAATGGCCAAGAACCACCTTTATAGAAACGATGGCTCTTTTATCTTATAAAACCAAGTTTTCATACAAATGAAACAAAAAATCCTATCAAAATTGTGCTGTAAAAAAACACAGTGAGTTGCTTAAACTAACTTGAGAAAAAAGGCCAGTCTCTGAAATGAGCAGCTCTGAGAACATCTATGTGAATTGACACACTTTAGTCACATAGAAACTATGTTGAATGCAGAAGAAAACATGATCTAAACACAGAAACCAAGAGGTACTACAAAGAACTTGGAATCTTTCCTCACTATGTTAAACAGAACCACACAGACAGATGTTTCAAGCACAGTCCGAAACCCAGGCCTGGGCTGGGGCAGAGAGAGCCCTTGTGGGGCCAGAAACAGACTCAGGGCTGGGCCAGTACAACCCTCAGGTCCGCCTGATCGGACGCAGCCCCCCAGCCGGCCCGACAGGAACCCCCAGCTGGGGCAGACACAGCCCTCCGGGCCAGTCTGAGTTCAACCTCAAAGATTTTCCAGAAAGGGCCAAGAACCAGTTTTGATTCCTCTGTAATCTTAGAAAACTAGTTTTCATACAAAGGACACAAATGATAATTCTATCAAAATCGTGCTGTAGAAATACACAAAGAGTTAATTAAACTCAAAGAAAAAAGGCCAGTAACTGAATTGAGAGCAGCTTTCAGAATATAGATGAAAACTGACCCATTTACCTCAGACACAGAAATTACATCTGCTGCGGGAAAAGAAACCATGACGTGAAGATAGAAACCTAAAGGTCCTATGGAGAAGCCGGAATGATCTTTCCTCACCACGTTAAATACTCGAGCAAGACAGACTGATGTTACAGCAGAGGCCGAAACCCAGGCCTGGCCGGGCCAGACACAGCCCTCCTGGCCGGTCCGAGCTCAACCTCAGAAAACCCTCCAGAAATGGCCAAGAACCATCTTTACAGGAATTATTTCTTTGCACTTAGAAAACCAGATTTTCATGGCACAGAAACAGTATTTAACCTATCCTAAGTGTGCTGTAAAGCAGCAAAATAAGTATCTCAAATTCACCAAAAAAATAAAGGAGTGTCTGAACCGAGAGTTGCTTTGAGAACATACATGTGAATTGACTCACTGAGGGAAGACTGTGAAATTAAACTGAATGCAGGAAAACACATCACCCCCTGAACATGGAGACCGAAATGTGCTATGAAGATGCTGGAATGAATCTGTTCTGTATTAAATACTAGAGCAAAACACCCTGAGTGATGTTTAAAGCACAGGCGGGAAAACCAGGAGTCGGCCGGGCCAGACACCCCCCCACCCCCACTGAGGAGCCTGACCCAGCCCTCTCTGCCGGCCCGACCCACACAGCCCCCCAGGCCCAGACCAAACAGATCCCCCCCCTCGCCCCAGAGAGCGCCGTCCCGGCCAGGCCAGACCCAGCCCTCTGCGTGGGCCACACACAGCCTTCCCCTCCGGGCCAGTCCGAGTTCAAGCTTGAGAACTTTTTAAAAATTTTTTTTTTATTCATCTTTTACATTATTGTGTGGTCCCCATAAGGTACCCACACCTGTTCCCCCGTGGAGCCATCACCATAGTCCCCCGTGCTCCCCTCTGACCTCCTCTTGAGCCCTCCCCCTCCCCTCCTTCCCTGCTGAATGTCGCTTTCTTATTTGGCTCCCCTGTATCCCTGTAATGAGTGAAACCATCCGATAATTTTCTTTCTTTCTGGCTTATTTCACTGATCATGATCCCCTCTAGGTCCATGCATGTTGCTGCGAATTGCATGTGTTTGTCTTTTTTTGAATGCTGAACAGTATTCCATTGTGTACATGTACCACATCTTCTTGACCCCGTCATCTGTTTTTGGGCATCTGGGTTGTTCCCGTCTCTTAGCTGCTGTGAACAGTGCTGCAATCAGCATCCGGGTGCATGTATCCTTTCGGCGCTTGAGAACTTCCAGAAACGGCCAAGAACAGTCTTTACAGTCATCTCTTTATACTAAGAAAACCACATTTTCTTACCATGGAAACGATTTGATCCTATCAAAATTGTGCTGTAAAAAAAGAGTAACTTAAATTTGCACAAAAAAGGCCTGAGTTTGTGAGTTGCTTTGAGAACATGTGAATTGACTCACTTCGGTAAGACTGACACAGTGTGTGTCACATGCCCACAGACAGGCTGGAGCTCGGGGTGTCCACAGGGCCCTCCCCGAGGCAGCGCCTCACCCCCATTCTGAGGCCCAGCTGGAGGGTCACCGCCGCTGTGGCCGCACCCGCCAGACGCCGTCGCCCTCACGCCCCGAGGCCGGGCTGGCAGGACGGGGTTCGCCGGCACCGACGCCGCCCCTCTGGGCTCTCTGGGACCTCCAGACAGGCGCCTTTCCAGACTCCTGTGGCTGCTCAGCGGACAAGCTCCTCGGGCTGCGAAGACAGACCCGAAAATCCCCACGTGCGAGCGACACGCGCGTGGCCTGCGGACACGCTGCCCAGGCCCCGGGCACTCTGCCGCGTCTCACTGCGGGACGTCGGGTTTCTGAGTGGCCACGAGCTACCGAGCTGCCTGTTTTAGCATGAGAACCCACATGTATTATTTTTTGCAGTTTGTGTTGAAGTAAAACAACATCCCTGATCGCCGCTGCCCGTTCGCTTGATCAGAAGTTACGAGATGGTGGTGCTGGTTGGTGTCAAGACCCCAATTCACTCTGAATCTCCCCACATACATCTGTAAAGATCGCTTCGAATTGGCTCTAACAACTTTTATTTAGTATTTAATTCTCCCACGAAATTGTTTTTACAGTTTATCAAAATGGTCTCGGAAAAAAACAACTGGATGAATCTATTTAGGAAAACACTGATCATAAGGGAGCCGTGTAGAGCACCAATATTAACCAATACTAGCCAACGTTACCTAGACACATCTATATATAGGTATCTATAACTATAGCTCTACAGATGTACATTATTTATAATTATATCTAGCTATTGAGATCTATAGCTTATTATGAGTATGTTATATATATTTGTTATATACATTATATATCATCTATAGTATATCATCTATAATATATATCATATATATTTAAATTTCTAAATTAAACAATTATTTGTAAAATCTATGATTCATAGAAATTATGATTTATAGAAATTTAATTGATATAATTATATAAGATATATAATATGAAACATAGCATATATAATATATAGTATATAGTATATAAAAATGTTATAACAAGGTACATTAAATGATATGAAATTATGAACTATATACCTATGAATAATGTAATATATTATATTAAAATTTTATAGTGACGTTTTATTTTTATAATTTTAATTATATAATTATGATACATAATTATGATTATGAATTATATATAATATATAACATATCATATATTAATCATGACATATATTAATCATAACATCATATATTAATCAACATTATATATTAATCATAACATATTATATATTACAGGTAATTAATATTTATAATATACATAATTATATCATGTTATATAATTATGTATATTATATATTAATGTATCATATATAATTATGTATATCATATATTAATATATATTATATAATTACTTGTGTCGTATATTAATGCATATTAATACCTATAATATATATTAACTATATATAATTAACATAATATATAATCGCAATTATGTATCAATTATATATTTATATAATTATATTCTTATTTTATATTGATTATTGTATTAAATTTTATATTAACATTTTTTATAATTATATTTATATAGTTCTAGTTTATAATTCTATATATATCATATATTTTACATTGTTATATATAATTTTATATACTATTGTATAATATTAATCATGTTATATAATATCTATATAATATATAATCATATATATGATCATATAAGTATATTATATAATCATATCAATTTTCTATAAAATTATATAGGCATTAGAACATAATTATGTAATTTATAATTGCATATTTTTATAAATATATATTTATAAAACAAAATATAACATAAGTATATACTATACTTATATGGTTTTGTATTTATGTAATTCTATATAATTACATATTCATAATTATATTTATATAATTATATATTTGTTTATAAATGTATTTATATTTGTATAATTACATACTTATAATTATGTAATGATAAAAAGTATGTAATTTATACAATATACATACAATAGAATTTATACAATTATGTAATTATATAAGTTACACATCTATTATATATATAAACACATAACTTATTTATACCTATTATATAATTATGTGATTTGTATAATTATGTGATAAACATATTAATATGTAGGAGATATAATAGGTCTTATCTCTCTTACCGGACCGCCTACTCAGTCACACAAGGCCGTCGGCTGGGCCAGAAACAGACCTGAGGCCGGGCAGAGTTAGAGCTCAGAGAATTTTTCAGAAAAGGCCCAGAACCACCTTTACTGTGTGATGCCTCTTTCATACAATGGAAACAAAGGAAAATCATATCAAAATTGTGCCGTAAAAAACGTCACTGAAACTCACCAAAGAAAGCAGCACACAGCCGCCAGGCTGGGCCTGAGTTTACCCGGCTGGTCCAAGTTAAATCTCAGAAAACTTTTCCAAAAATGGCCAAGATTCGTCTTGATGCAATGATCTCTTTTATTAAGGAAACCACAAGATTTCATCATGGAAACGATATTTAATCCTATCAAAACTGTGCTGTAAAAAGAGTAACTTAAACTCGCCCCAAGAAAGGCCTGTAACGGAATTGAGTTGCCCTGAGAACACGTGTGTGAATAGACTCTTTGGGAGAGACTGTGAGGTTAAACTGAATGCAGGAAAACTCAACATCCCCTATGCAGGGAACCTAAAGGTGCCATAAAGAAGTTTGAAGAAATCTTTCCTCACTGTTTAATACTAGAACAAGACAGACTGATGTTTAATGGGGGCTTGAAAACCAGGCGCCGGGCCGGACTGAGCTCTTTCCAGGCCGGTCAGAGCTGGATCTCTGAAAAATTTTCAGAAATGGTCAAGAACCATCTTTACTGTAATAAAGCGTCTTTAATCACAGAACCCCAAATAGTCATACAACGGAAAAAAAAATCAAAATTGTGCTGTAAAAAGAAACAGTTATTTAAACTCACAAAAGCAAAAGGACACAGACCTCCGGGCCGAGCAGACTTTTCCCGGCCAGTCCAAGTTAAAGCTCAGAAAACTTTCCCAGAAACGGCCAAGAACCATCTTCACAGTAATGATCTTTATACTTAGAAAAGCAACTTTTCTTACCATGGAAACAATACTTAGTCCTATTAAAAATGTGCTGTAAAAAATCAGTAAGTTAAATCTGCCAAAAAGAAAGGCCTGGAACTAAATCGTGAGTAGCTTTGAGAACATCAACTCACTCAGGGAAGACAAATTAAACTGAATGCAGGAAAACACGTCACCACTGAACATGGACACCTAAAGGTTCTATGAAGTGTGAAGGAATCGTGCTGCACTCTGTGACACAGCAAACAAGCAAGACAGGGGTTTACAGCACAGTCCAAACCCAGGCCGGGCCGGGCCACACCACACACTTCCGTCCGGGCCAGACTGAGCCCTCTGGCGGGTCCGAGTTCAATCTCAGAAAACTTTTCCAGAAATGGCCAAGAACCACCGTTAGATAAATGAGGATCTTTAATCTTAGAAAACCAGATTTTTATACAATGGAAACAGAAGAAAATCCTATTAAAATTGTGATGTAAAAAACCAGTTACTTAAAGAAAAAAGGCCAGTCTCTGAATTGAGATTAGGTTTGAGAACATTTGAAAATTGAGATTTACCCTAAGACACAGAAATTACACTGAACTCAGGGAAACAAATGATGATGTAAACAGAACGCTAAAGCTGTTCCAGGGCAAGGGGCGCCCCAGAAACCCCCAAAGCTACCCGCGCTAAACAGGCTCTGCCACCTGCCCCATCAGCACAAAACATACAGACCTTCAGTGGAAAGAAACTAATACAAGCAGGAAAGACACAACAGAGCTTTAAATCAAGCACCCAGTCACCCATCACCACGTGAGCAAAAGTCCACCCAAATGGGACTGGCCAAAGCCAGGCCAGAAAGCCGCCCCACGGCTCACACACCTTCCGGGGGGACCCACAGGAGAGGGTCAGAAACAGCCAGACAGTTCTGGGGGAGAAGAACAGACTCAAAACCCAGCTCAGCGCTGCCACTGCCCCTCCCTGGGGGTCTCCCCCCGTCTGTCTCGGCCCGTCCAGCCGCTGCAGCCTCCTCACGCGTCTCTGCTCCCTGCGCTGCCTCTGGCCCGTCTGCTGCCTCCTCCCCACGCTCCTCTAGCGCCTTCCTTCTCCAGCTTCGGTCTCTCCTGCTCAGCTGCACCCTCCCTCCTGGGGCGGGGCAGGGAACCTGGAACACCCCCTTTTCCTGCCCCCCATTACAGTTACTATAAAGAAGTTGGAAAGAATCTGTCCTCTGCATGTTAAATAGAAGAACAAAAAAGCACTGAGTGGTGTTTAAAGCACCGGCCAAAAAACCAAGGTTGGGACAGACACGGCCCTCCTGGCCAGGCAGGACAGAGCCCTCCGGCCAGTGAGTCAAGTATCAGAAAACGTTTCCAGAAATGGCCAAGAACCATCTTTACAGTAATGATGCCTCTTTCATCTTAGAAAACAATTTTCATACAATGGAAAAAGAAAATCCTATTAAAATTGTGTTTTGAAAAAAACAGTTACTCAAACTCACCAAGAAAAAAAAAAGGCAAGAAATTATTTTGAAGGAAATATTAATGCAGGAAAAACAAAATTCCCTGACATAGAAACCGAAGGTCCTAGAAAGAAGTTGGAATGAATAATTCCTCACTACATTTAATAGTAGAACGAGACAGTGATATTTAAAGCTAAGCCTAAACCCAGGCCCAGGCTGGGCCAGACACAGTTGTCCAGGGTGCTGGACGAGCCTGCTGAGCCCCCCACAGACCTGCAAACTGTCAGATTTAGAGCCAGAGATTTTTCCAGCAATGGCCAAGATCCATCTTTACAGCAATGATGCCTCTTATTCTTAGAAAACCAAGTTTTCATACCGTGGGAACAAAAGTAAACCCTATCAAAATTTGGCTGGGAACACACATACTGAGTTACATCAACGCAGCAAAGAAAAAAGCCAGTATCTCAATGGAGAGCATCTTTGAGAATCTGTGAATTGACTCCTTAGGTGAGACATAGAAATTTTATCGATGCAGGAAAACCGAACATCCCGTAAACCAAGAAACCTAAAGGCTTTATAAGAAGTTGGAGTGAATCTTTGTTCACTGTGTTTAATACTAGAACGAGAGTCCTCTGCTGAAAACACAGCCCGAAACCCAGACAGTGGCTGGGCCCAACTGGACCGGTCATATTAGGAGCCCAGAGAATTTTTCCAAAAACGGCCAAGAACCTTCTTTACAGAAATGTTGCCTCTTTATACTTAGGAAACCAAATTTTCATACCATGGAAACAAAATCATAATTTCATACCATGGAAACAAAAGTAAATCCTATCATAATTGTGCTGTAAAAATACAACCCGAGTTACCTCAATGCAGCTAAAATAGGGCCAGTGAATGGAGAGAGGCTTTGAGAACATTTATGTGAACTGACTCACATAATTTATGTTACTGCAGGCAAACAAACCATCACCTACACGTAGAAATGCAAAGGTGCAGTAAAGCTGGAATGACTCTGTCCTCACTGTGTTAAATACAGAACAGGACAGACTGACGTTAAAAGCACAGTCCGAACCCCAGGCCTGGGCCGGCCACACACATTCCCCCGAGCCGGCCGCTGCCACAGAGACCTCTGCTCCGGGCTGGTCAGAGATCCCAGAGGAATGTTCCTGAAGTGGCCAAGACCCGTCTTTACAGAAATGAGGCTCTTTCATCTTAGAAAACCAGAATTCATACCCTGGACTAGTACCGGAGTCCCCAAGAAAAGGGGGAGGCTCCGGGTTGCCGGCACCCCCCAAGGGAGGGTGGAGCTGACAGGAGAGATGAGGAGAGACAGGAGGAGGAAGCAGACGGAGCCAGAGGAGCCTCAGGGAGCAGAGACGTGCGGAGAAGCTGCAGCGGCTGGACGGGCTGAGACAGACGCAGGGAGACCCCGTGGGGAGGGGGCAGCGGCAACGTTGCCCTTGGCTTTGATTTTGCTCTTTTCCTCCCAGACTTGCCTGTTTCTGACCCTTTCCTGTGGGTCCCTCAGGACGGGGCTTTAGACTGGGGGCAGCTTCCGGGCCTGGCTTTGGGCCGATCCCGTCTGGGGGGACTTTGACCCACGAGGGGATGGGTAACAAGGGGGCTCCATTTAGAAACTAGATTCTCTGTCCCTTCTGTGTTGTGCATTTATTGTATTAAAGTTTGTTTCCACTTAAGGTCTGTGTGTTTTGTACTGATGCAGGGGACGGCAGAACCTATTTGGAGTGGGCAGTTTGGGGGTCTGTGTGTCCCTCGCTCTGCCCTGTAACAGAAACAAGCAAATCCTGTCAAAATGTCGCTGTAAGAATAGCAGCTGAGTTACTTCAGTGCGCCAAAGAAAAAGGTCCAGGCTCTGAATTGAGGGTAACTGAGTATGTGAATTGCCTCACTTAGCTTGTAAGACATAGAAGTTATACTGGATGCAGGAAAACAAGCCATCACCTACACATAGAACCTAAAGGCACTAGAACGATATTGGAATGAGTCTCTGTTCACTGTTAGATACTAGAACAAGAAAAACTGATGTTGAAAGCACAGGCGGGAACCAAGGCAGGTGGGGGCCAGACAGTCTTCTGGGCCGGCCAGAGACGGTCCTCAACTGGCGACACAGACCTCCAGAACCGCTCAGACAGCCCTTCGGCCCGGCGGTCACAGAAGTCTCGCTGGGCCAGTGAAAAACCTCAGGCCGGCTGGACACACCCTCGGCGGGGCTGACAGACCGCCAGGCAGTCAGGACAGGTCCTTCCCAGGGCGGTCAGAGCAGAGAAATATTTTCAAAAATGGCCAAGAACCGTCTCTACTGTAGCGATGCCTCTTCAATCATAGAAAAGCAAATATTCATACAATGGAAACAAAAAAAATCCAGCCAAAATTGTGCTCAAAAAAAAAAAAAAAACCCAGTTAATGTACTCACCAAAGTAAAAAGCACACAGCCCGTTGGGCCAGGCCAGTTTTTCTGGCTGGTCTGGGTTAAATATCAGAAAACTTTTGCAGAAATGGCCAAGAGCCATCTTTACAATAATGATCCCTTGATACTTAGAAAACCATATTTTCTTATAATGGAAACAATATCTAATCCTATCACAATTGTGCAGGAAAAAAAATAACTTAAATTCGCAAAAAAAAAAAAGTTCTGTAACTAAACTGAGTTGCTTTGAGAAACTATGTGAATTGACTCACTTAGGTAAGACTGAAATTAAATTGAATGCAAGAAAACACACCATCACTTAAATATGCAGACCTAAAGGTACTATATAAATGAGTTTGAAGAAATTTTTCTTCACTGTGTTTAATACAAGAACAAGGTTGTGGTTTACAGCACAAGCCGAAACCCAGGCTTTAGGCGGGGCCAGAAACAGACCTGGGGCTGTTTCCTGGCTGGTCTGAGTTAAATCTCAGAGAACTAAAAAGAGTAACTTAAATGCCGAAAATAAAGGGCCTGTAACTACATTGAGTTGCTTTGAGAACATGTATGTGAATTGACCCACTTTAGACAGAAATTATATTGATGCAGGAAAACCACCATTCCCTGACATAGAAACCTAAGGTCCTAGAAAGAAGTTAGAATGAATAATTCCTCACTACGTTAAACGCAGAACGAGACCGTGATATTTAAAGCTAAAGCTAAGCCCAACCCCAGGCCCAGGCTGGGCCGGACGCAGCTGTCCATGGTGCTGACAGCCTGCTGGGCCCCACACAGACCTGCAAACTGTCAGATCTAGAGCCAGAGAATTTTCCAGGAATAGCCAAGATCCATCTTATTCTTAGAAAACCAAATTTTCATACCATGGAAACAAAAGTAAATCTTACCCAATATTGTTGTAAAAATATAAACTGATTTATCTCCATGCACTAAAGAAGAACGGCTTAGTCTCTGAATCGAGAGCAGCTTTAGAACAAGTATGTGCATTGACTCACTTAGGGCAAACAGAGATTACACTGAATGCAGGAAAACACAACATTCCCTAAACACAGAAACCTAAATGCACTACAAAGAGGCTGGAATGAATCCTTCCTCAATGTGTTAAATACCAGAAGACAGAGTGATGTTTAAAGCACAGTCTGAAACCCAGGCCTGGTTTGGGCCAGACACAGCCCTCTGGCCCACAGAGACCTCCGGAACCTGCCAGACAGTCCGGCCTGGCAGTCACAGACCTCCTGCCAGGCCCGTGAAAAGCCGCAGCCGGGCCCACACAGTCCTCGGCCCTGACAGTGCCCTCCCGGGGGGCCAGAGACGCACCTCCCGGCTGGTCTGAGTTCAATGTCAGGAAAGTTTATCAGAAATGGCCCAGGACCATCTTAAAGCAGTGATGCCTCTTTCATCTTTGAAAACCAAATTTACAGACAATGTAAGCAAGAGTAAATCCTATCAAAAGTATGCTGTAAAAGGGCCTCCCTGGGCCCCCGGTGGCGCAGCGGTTGGGCTCTGCGCTGTGGAGCTGCCAGCAGCGGCACCGCGAGTTTCATGCCCGGCCGGGGAGCGTCCCACATGGCGCAGCAGACCTCTCCCGCCTCGCCCGCTGCTCCCCTCAGCAGTGTGTTTCTGTCCATCTGCCTGTTTCTCCCACTCTCTCTGGTGAATCCTCTCGCTGCCCAACGCCTCTGTACCCCAGCTTGTATGCAAAAATAAATAAATCTTTAAAAAAAAGTTTTTCTGTAAAAATATAAAGTTACTTTATGCACCAAAGAAACAGGGCCAGGAAATGAATTGAGAAGCTTTGAGAACATGTGTGTCCATTGACTCACTTAGGTCACAGAAATTACATTCAATGCAAGAAACCAGACATGACCAAGACATAGAAACCTAAAGTACTATAGGAAGTTGAAATGAATCTTTCCCATGTTAAATACAAGAACAAGACAAGTTTAAAGCACAGGCTGAAGCCCAGGCCTAGGCCGGGCCAGAAACAGCCTCCTAAGGCCGAGCAGACACAGATCTCAGGGCCGGTCGGAGTAAGAGCCCAGAAAAAGTTTCCACAAATGGCCAAGAACCATCTTTACAATAAAGATGCCTCACTATTCTTAGAAAGCTAGATTTTCATACCACAGAAAAAATACTTAGTTGTATCAAAATGGTGCAGTTCAAACAATACAAACTGAGTCACTTCAGTGCACCAATGAGAAAAAGGCGGTCTCTGGAGAGAAGCTTTAAGAACATAGATGTGAACTGAATCACTTAGATAAGACAGAGAAATTGAAGGCAGGAGAACAGAACATGACCTAAACATAGAAAACTAAAGGTACAATAAAGAAGCTGGAATGAATCTTTCCTATGTTAATACTAGAACAAGACAGACTGATGTTTATAAAGTACAGTCTGAAACCAAGGCTAGGCCGGGCCGAACAGAGTTAGATCCCAAAATTTCTTAGAAATGGCCAAGAACCATCTTTACTGTAATGAGGCCTCTTTAATCACAGAAAACCAAATATTCATAGAATGGAAACAAAAGGAAATCCTAGCAAAACTGTGTGTAAAAAACCAGTTACTTAAACTCACCAAAGAAAAAAACACACAGCCACCCGGCCAAAGAGTTTTCCCAGCTGGTCCGCTTTAAATCAGAAAACTTTTCCAGAAATGGCCAAGAAATGTCTTAATAATGATCTCTCCATACTTAGAAAACCAAATTTTCTCATCATGGAAACAATTTTGAATCCTAAATTGTGAGTTGTTCTGAGGACATGTATGTGAGTTGACTCACTTAAGACTGAAATTCAACTGTTGAAAACCCAACATCACCTAAACATGGAAACCTAAAGGGACTATGAAGAATTTGGAATGAATCTTTCTTCACTACGTTGAATACTAGAACAGGCCAGACTGATGCTTAATGCAAGTCGGAAACCAAGCCCCGGGCCGGGCCTACAAACCCTCCCCGGGACAGAGCCCTTTCCAGCCGGTCAGACTTAGAAAGTTTTCCAGAACTGGCCAAGAACCATCTTTCCTCTAACGAAGCCTCTTTAATCACAGAAAACCAAATATTCGTACAATGGAAACAAAACATCCTAGCAAAATTGTGCTGTATAAAAACAAAAAGTGAATTTCTTAAAGTCATCAAAGGAAAAAGGCCAGTGTCTGAACTGAGTGATTTGAGAACATCTATGGGAATTCACTCACTCTGGTCAGACACAGAAATTATGTTGAATGCAGGACAACACATGACCTGAACACAGAAACCTAAAGGGACTATGAAGAAGTTGGAATTAATCTTCCTTCACTGTGTTGGATACTAGAACAAGACAGACTGATGTTTACAGCACAGGTCGAAACCCAGGCCTGGGCCAGGGCAGACCTCCCTCTGGGACACAGCCCTCCCAGCTGGACCGAGTTCAATCTCCGAAAACTTTTCCAGAAATGGCCAAGAACCACATTTATAGAAATGATGGTTCTTTAACACATCGTTTGCGGGTAGTTTGCTACTACCAGTCAAAGTAAAACGTATAAATACATTTCCCGCATACAATGTTAATCTTAGAAAACCAAATTTTCATATAATGGACACAAAATTGTGCTGTAAAAAAACAAAATGAGTTGCTTAAACTCACTAGAGGAAAAAGGCCAGTCTCTGAAACGAGAGTGGCTTTGAGAACATCTATGTGAATTGACTCACTTTAGTCACATACAAAATATGCTGAATGCAGAAGAAAACATGATCTAAACACAGAAACCAAGAGGTACTATAAAAACTTTGGAATCTTTCCTCACTATGTTAAATACTCGAACAAGACAGACTGATGTTTACAGCACAGGCCGAAACCCAGGCCTGGCCGGGCCAGACACAGCCCTCCTGGCAGGTCCGAGTTCAACCTCAGAAAACCCTCCATAAATGGCCAAGAAACATCTTTACAGGAATTATTTCTCTGCTCTTAGAAAACCAGATTTTCATACCATAGAAACAATATTTAATCCTATCAAAAGTGTGCTGTAAAGAAGCCAAGAAGTATCTTAAATTCACCAAAAAAGTAAAGGGCGGTCTCTGAACTGTGAGCAGCTTTGAGAACATACATGTGCATTGACTGAGGGAAGACTGTGAAATTAAACTGAATGCAGGAAAACACATCACTCCCTGAACATGGAGACTGAAACGTGCTATGAAGACGCTGGAATGAATCTGTCCTGCATTAAATACTAGAACAAAACACCCTGAGTGATGTTTAAAGCACAGGCGGGAAAACCAGGAGTCGGCCGGGCCGGATATGGGCCTCCTGGCTGGGCCAGACACCCCCCACCCCACTGAGGAGACTGACCCAGCCCTCTCGGCCTGCCCGACCCACACAGCCCCCCAGGCCCAGACCAAACAGTCCCCCCGTCCGGCCCAGAGAGCGCCGTCCCGGCTAGGCCACACACAGCCCTCTGCGCGGGCCACACACAGCCTTCCCCTGCGGGCCCGAAACATAGTGACCCAACCCTCTGGGCCGGTCCGAGTTCAATCTTGAGAACTTTTGCAGAAATGGCCAAGATCCCTCTTTACTGTAACAATGCCTCTTTAATCTTAGAAAACCAAATTTTCTTACTATAGAAACAAAAGAAAATCCTATCAAAATTTTGCTAAAACACCCTCACAAACTGAGTAACTTCAAGTCACACACACACACACAATAAAAAGACCTGTAACTAAAATTGAAGTTTGAGAACATGTGAATTGACTCACTTAGGTGAGTCTGAAATTAAAATGAATGCAGGAAAACACAACATCACCTAAGCATTTAAACCTACAGGTACTATAAAGAAGCTTGAAGGAATCTTCCTTCACTATGTTTAATACCAAAACAAGCAAGACTAATGATTATGCACAGTGGAAAACCAGGCTGTGCTGTAAAAAACCGTTACTGAAACTCAAAAAAGCACGCAGCCTGCCTGGCCGGACCTGACAGTTTTTCTGGCTGGTCCGAATTAAATCTCAGAAAACTTTTCCAGTAATGGTCAAGTACCAACTTTATAGTAATGCCACCTCTCTAATCATAGAAAAACAAATTTTTGCACATTGAAAACAGAAGAAAATCCTATCAAAATGTGCTGTATAAAAACAAAAAGTTACTAAAGGTCTCCGAAGAATAAAGGCCAGTCTCAGACTTTAGAGTGGATTTGAGGACATGTGTGTCAATTGACTCACTTTGGTCAGACGTAGAAATTACATTGAATGCAGGACAACACAAGACCAAACACAGAAAACTAAAGGTCCTGTGAAGAAGGTGGGATGAATCTCTCCTCACTGTGTTAATTACTGCAACAGTAAAGATGGGAGATGCTGAAAGCACAGTCTGATACTCAGGCCTGGGCCGGCCGGACAGAGCTCTTCTCTGGCCGGTTAGATCTCAACATTCTTCCAGAAATGGCCAAGAACCATCTTCACAGTAATGATGCCACATTGATCTTAGAAAACCAAATTTTCATGCTACCAAAAAAGAAGAAAATGCTATCAAAACTGAGCCATAAAAACAGACAAAGTGAGTTACTTGAACTCTTTAGAGAGAATAGGGCAGGACGACAGAACGTGACCTAAACATAGACCCTAAAGGTCCGATAAAGGAGATGGATGGAACCTTTTCTATGTTTAATACCAGAACAGCAAAGACTGAATTTTAAGGCACAGGCCGAAACCAAGGCCATAGGCGGGCCAAAAAAAAAAAAAAAAAGAAAACAACCTGGCTGGACTCAGGTCAGAGATCTCAAAATTTTCACAAATGGCCCAGAACCATCTTTACTGTGTGATGCTTCTTTAATATAGAAAAACAAATATTCATACAATGGAAACAAAAGAAAATCCTATAAAAACTGTGCTGTAACAAAAGTTACTGAAACTCACCAAAGGAAAAAGCACACAGCCCTCCGGGGTGGGGCCAAACAGAGTTTTCGTGGCCGTTTCATGTTAAATCTCAGAAAATTTTTCCAGAAATGTCCAAGAACCATCTTTACAGTAATGATCTCTTCATACCTGGAAAAGCAAAGTTTCTTGTCCTGGAAACAATATTTAACCTATCAGAATGTGCTGTTAAAAAAACCAAAAAACAGTAACTTAAATTTGCCTCCCACCCCCCCCAAAAAAATGCCTGTAACTAAATTGTGAGTTGCTTTGAGAACATGTTTGTGAACTGTCTCACTTTGGAAAGGCTTGAAATTATGTTGAATGCAGAAAAACAACAAATGACCTAAACATGGAAACAAAGGTACTATAAAGACGTTGCAATGCATCTTTCCTATGTAAATAGAAAAAAAAACACTGATGTTTACAGCACAGGACAAAAAAACCAGTTGTGGGAAGAGGCAGACACAGCCCTCCAGGCTGGTCTGCGTTAAATATCAGAAAACATTTCCGGAAATGGCCAAAAACCATCTTTACAGAATGCCTCTTTATTGTTAGAAAACCAAATTTTAATGCAATGGAAACAAAAGAAATCCTATCAAAATTGTGCTGAAAAAATACGAGTTACGTAAACTCACTGGAGAAAAAAGGCCAGTCTGAATTGAGAGCAGCTTTGAGACCATCTATGGGAATTGACCCACTTTAGTCCAACATAGAAATTATGTTGAGTGCAGGAAAACACGACCGAAGCACAGGAACCTAGATGTACTGTAAAGGAGTTGAATGACTCTGCCCTCACTGTGTTCAATACCAGAACAAGACAGACTGACGTCTGCAGCACAGGCCGAATCCCAGGCCTGGGCCGGGGCAGAGAGCGCCCTCAGGCGCCGGACACAGCCCCCCAGTGGGCCAGGCCAAACATGCACTGGGGCAGAGGCCTCCCGGCCAGGCCGGACACAGCCCCCTCTCCGGGGACCAAACACTGCCCTCTGGGCCACGTCAAGTTAAATCTCATAAAATGTTCCCAGAAATGGTCAGGAGCCATCTTTACAGTAATGATGCCTCTTTATGCTTAGAAAACCAAACTTTCATACCATGACAAAAGAAAATCCTATTGTGAAAATCCTATTAATCCAAATTGTGCTGCATAAAAACAGTTACTTAAACTCACCAAATGATAAAGGCCAATCTCTGAATTGAGAGTAGATCTGAGAGTGTGTATGTGAACTGACTCACATTGGTTCCACAGAGAAATTACATGGAAGGCAGGAAAACCAAACATGACCCAAACAGAAACCCGGAGGTACTGTAAAGAAGGTGCAAGGAATCATTCCTCACAGTGTGAAATACTAGAGTAAGACAGACTGAGGGACGCTGAAAGCTCAGCCAAACCCGGGCCTGGGCCGGGCCGGACACGGAACTCCGGGCCGGCCAGAGAGACTGAGGCTGGTCAGAGTAGGATCCCAGAGAGTTATTTCAGAAATAGCCAAGTAACATCTTTACGAAACGATGCCTCTTTATTCTTGGAAAACCAAATGTTCATAAAACGGAGACAAAAGTAAACTCTATCAAAATGTTGCTGTACAAATAGTCACTGAGTTACCTCAATGCACAAGAAGGAAAAGGGCCAGTAACTGAATGGAGAGTAGCTCAGACCATCACGTGAACAGACTCACTTTGGTGAGACATAGAAATTACACTGAATGCAGGAGAGTCAACCATCAGCTAAACAAACAAAGGTTCTATGAAGTCGTTGGAATGAATCTTTTCTCACTACGTCAAACGGATAACAAGACAGCCTGATGTTTAAAGCACAGTCTGAAACCAAGGCCTGGGCCTGGCCGGTATAAATGGCCAAGATCCATCTTTACAGCAATGATGCCTCTTATTCTTAGAAAACCAAATTTTCATACCATGGAAACAAAAGCAAATCCTGTTAAAATTTCACTGTACACACACATACTGAGTTACTTCAATTCAGCAAAGAAAAAAGCCAGTACCTAATGGAGAGCAGCTTTGAGAATTTATGTGAATTGACTCCTTAGGTGAGAAACAGAAATTCTATCGATGCAGGAAAACCAAACACCCCCTAAACCTAGAAACCTAAAGGCTTTATGAGAAGTTGGAGTGAATCTTTGTTCACTGTGTTCAGTACTAGAACGAGAGTCCTCTGCTGAAAACACAGCCCGAAACCCAGACAGTGGCCGAGCCCAGCTGGACTGGTCACAGTCAGAGCCCAGAAAATTTATCCATGAATGGCTAAGAACCGTCTTTACAGTAACGCCGCCTCTTTGTTCTTAGAAAACTGAATTTTCATACCATGGAAAGAGAAGTAAATCCCATCATTATTGTGCTGTAAAAATACAACCCGAGTTACCTCAATGCAGCTAAAATAGGGCCAGAGAATGCAGAGTGGCTTTGAGAACATTTATGTGAACTGACTCACATAATTTATGCTGACTGCAGGCAAACAAACCATCACCTACACGTAGAAATGCAAAGGTGCAATAAAGCTGGAATGACTCTGTCCTCACTGTGTTAAATACTGAACAGGACAGACTGAGGTTAAAAGCACAGTCCGAATCCCAGGCCTGGGCCGGCCACACACATTCCCCCGAGCCGGCCGCTGCCACAGAGACCTCTGCTCCGGGCTGGTCAGAGATCCCAGAGGAATGTTCCTGAAGTGGCCAAGACCCGTCTTTACAGAAATGAGGCTCTTTCATCTTAGAAAACCAGAATTCATACCCTGGAGTAGTAACGAGTCCCCAAGAAAAGGGGGAAGCTCCAGGTTGCCGGCACCCCTCAGGGAGGGTGGAGCTGAGGAGAGATGAGGAGAGACAGGAGGAGGAGGAAGCAGACGAGCCAGAGGCGGCTCAGGGAGCAGAGACGTGCGGAGAAGCTGCAGCGGCTGGACGGGCTGAGACAGACGCGGGGAGACCCCCGTGGGGAGGGGGCAGCGGCAACGTTGCCCTTGGCTTTGATTTTGCTCTTTTCCTCTCTGACTTGTCTGTTTCTCACCCTTTCCCCAGTGTCCCTCAGGAAGGGGCTTTAGACTGGGGGCAGCTTCCGGGCCTGGCTTTGGGCCGATCCCGTCTGGGGGGACTTTGACCCACGAGGGGATGGGTAACAAGGGGGCTCCGTTTAGAAACTAGATTCTCTGTCCCTTCTGTATTGTGCATTTAGCTTATTAAAGTTTGTTTCCACTTAAGGTCTGTATGTTTTGTGCTGATGCGGGGACGGCAGAACCTATTTGGAGTGGGCAGTTTGGGGGTTCTGCGTGTCCCTCGCTCTGCCCTGTAACAGAAACAAGCAAATCCTATCAAAATGTCGCTGTAAGAATAGCAGCTGAGTTACTTCAGTGCACCGAAGGAAAAGGTCCAGGCTCTGAATTGAGGGTAACTGCGCGTATGTGAATTGCCTCACTTAGCTTGTAAGACATAGAAATTATATTGAATGAATGAAAACAAACCGTCACCTACACATAGAAACCTAAAAGCACTAGGAACGACATTGGAATGACTTGGTTCACTGTTAGATACTAGAGAAAGAAAAACTGATGTTGAAAGCACAGGCGGGAACCAAGGCAGGTGGGGGCCAGACAGTCTTCTGGGCCGGCCAGAGACGGTCCTCAACTGGCGACACAGAAATCCAGAACCGCTCAGACAGCCCTCCGGCCCGGCGGTCACAGAAGTCTCGCTGGGCCAGTGAAAAACCTCAGGCCGGCTGGACACACCCTTGGCGAGGCTGACGGCAGTCAGGACAGGTCCTTCCCGGGGCGGTCAGAGAGCGCAGAAATATTTTCAAAAATGGCCAAGAACCATCTCTACTATGATGATGGCTCTTCAATCATAGAAAAGCAAATATTCATACAACGGGAACAAAAGAACATCCTGCCAAAATCGTGCTATAAATAAAAACCCAGTTAATGAAACTCACCAAAGCAAAAAGCAACAGCCCGCTGGGCCAGGCCAGTTTTTCTGGCTGGTTTGGGTTAAATCTCAGAAAACTTTTGCAGAAATGGCCAAGAGCCATCTTTACAATAATGATCCCTTTGTACTCAGAAAACCAAATTTACTTATCCTGGAAACAATATTTAATACTATCACAATTGTGCGGTTAAAAAAAAAAAAACAAAACAGAGTAACTTAAACGCCAAAAATAAAAGGTCTGTAACTACATTGAGTTGCTTGGAGAACATGTATGTGAATTGACCCACTTTAGACAGAAATTATATTGATGCAGGAAAACCAACATTCCCTGACATAGAAACCTAATGTCCTAGAAAGAAGTGGAATGAATAATTCCTCATTACGTTAAACGCAAACAAGACAGTGATATTTAAAGCTAAGCCTAACCCCAGGCCCAGGCTGGGCCAGACGCAGCTGTCCAGGGTGCTGGACAAGCCTGCTGGGCCCCACACAGACCTGCAAACTGTCAGATTTAGAGCCAGAGATTTTTCCAGGAATGGCCAAGATCCATCTTATTCTTAGAAAACCAAATTTTCATACCAGGGAAACAAAGGTAAATCTTACCAAATTTTGTTGTAAATATACAAACTTAGTTTCCTGCATGCACCAAAGAAGAACGGGCTAGTCTCTGAATCGAGAGCAGCTTTAGAACTTATATTTGCATTGACTCACTTAGGGCAAACAGAGATTACTCTGAATGCAGGAAAACAGAACATTCCCTAAACATATAAACTTAAATGCACTACAAAGAGGATGGAATGAATCCGTCCTCACTGTGTTAAATACTAGAAGCAGACAGATGTTTAAAGCACAGTCTGAAACCCAGGCCTGGTTTGGGCCAGACACAGCCCTCTGGCCCTCAGGGACCGGCCAGACAGTCTGGCCTGGCGGACACAGACCTCCCGCCGGGCCAGTGAAAAGCCGCAGCCGGGCCGGACACAGCCCTCAGCTGGGCCCACACAGCCCGCAGCCCCGACAGTGCCCTCCCGGGGGGCCAGAGATGCACCTCCCGGCTGCTCCGAGTTCAATGTCAGAAAACTTTTCCAGAAATGGCCCAGGACCATCTTTATAGAAACGATGGCTCTTTAACATTGTTGGCGGGTAGTTTGCTACTACCAGTCAACGTAAAACGCATAAATACGTTTCCCGCATACAATTTAAAATATTTTTGTAAGCAAAACATTATTCCCATATTACTGTTCCTGTAAGAAAGGATCACCACTTTCTTTAAGCCACACAGCTGGTGAGTAATAACACATTGTTTGCGGGTAGTTTGCTACTACCAGTCAAAGTAAAACGTATAAATACATTTCCCACATACAATGTTAATCTTAGAAAACCAAATTTTCATACAATGGACACAAAATTGTGCTGTAAAAAAACACAATGAGTTGCTTACACTCACTAGAGAAAAAGGGCCAGTCTCTGAAATGAGGGTGGTTTTGAGAACATCTATGTGAATTGACTCACTTTAGTCACATACAAAATATGTTGAATGAAGAAGAAAACATGATCTAAACACAGAAACCTAGAGGTACTATAAAGAACTTGGAATCTTTCCTCACTATGTTAAACAGAACCACACAGACAGATGTTTCAAGCACAGTCCGAAACCCAGGCCTGGGCTGGGGCAGAGAGAGCCCTTGTGGGGCCAGAAACAGACTCAGGGCTGGGCCAGTACAGCCCTCAGGTCCGCCTGATCGGACGCAGCCCCCCAGCCGGCCAGACAGGAACCCCCAGCTGGGGCAGACACAGCCCTCCGGGCCGGTCTGAGTTCAACCTCAAAGATTTTCCAGAAAGGGCCAAGAACCAGTTTTGATTCCTCCGTAATCTTAGAAAATCAAGTTTTCATACAATGGACACAAAAGAATTCTATCAAAACTGTGCTGTAGAAATACACAGAGTCACACTTACACTCAAAGAACAAAGGCCAGTAACTGAATTGAGAGCAGCGTTCAGAAAATATATGAAAATTGACTCATTTACCTAAGACACAAATTATATCTACTGCGGGAAGAGAAAACATGACGTAAAGATAGAAACCTAAAGGTCCTATTGAGAAGCTGGAATGATCTTTCCTATGTTAAATACTAGAGCAAGACAGACTGATGTTTACAGCAGAGGCCGAAACCCAGGCCTGGCCGGGCCAGACACAGCCCTCCTGGCAGGTCCGAGTTCAACCTCAGAAAACCCTCCAGAAATGGCCAGAAACATCTTTACAGGAATTATTTCTCTGTTCTTAGAAAACAAGATTTTCATACCATAGAAACAATATTTAATCCTATCAAAAGTGTGCTGTAAAGAAGCCAACTAAGTATCTTAAATTCACCAAAAAAAAAAATAAAGGGCAGTCTCTGAACTGTGAGTTGCTTTGAGAACTTATGTGAATTGACTGAGGGAAGACTGTGAAATTAAACTGAATATCGAAAACATCACCCCCTAAACATGGAGACAGAAATATGCTATAAAGATGCTGGAATGAATCTGTCCTGCATTAAATACTAGAACAAAACACCCTGAGTGATGTTTAAAGCACAGGCGGGAAAACCAGGAGTCGGCCGGGCCGGATATGGGCCTCCTGGCCGGGCCAGACACCCCCCACCCCACTGAGGAGCCTGACCCTGCCCTCTTGGCCGGATTGACCCACAAAGCCCCCCAGGCCCAGACAAAACAGACCCCCCCGCCAGGTCCAGAGCGCGCCGTCCCGGACAGGCCAGACCCAGCCCTCTGCACGGGGCCACACACAGCCTTCCCCTCCGGGCCAGACACAGACCTCCGGGCCGGTCCGAGTTCAATCTCAGAACTTTCCCAAAAATGGCCAAGAACCATCTTTACAGAAATGCCTCTTCGTTCTTGGAAAACCAAATTTTAATACAATGGATACAAAAGAAATCCTATTAAAATTGTGCTGTAAAAATACAAAGTGAGTTACGTAAACTCACCAGAGAAAAAAGACCAGTCTGAATTGAGAGCAGCTTTGAGGACATATGTGAATTGACCCACTTTAGTCATAGAAATTACGTTGAATGCAGGAAAATACGACCTAAGCAGAGAAACCTAGATGTAAAGAAGTTGGAATGAATCTGTCCTCACTAAGTAAATACTAGAACAAGACAGACTGAGGTTTACAGCACAGTCTGAAACCCAGGCCTGGGCCGGGCCCGACACAGCCCTCTGGGTTGGTCATAGTAAGATCTCAGAAGATTTTTCCAGAAATGGCCAAGTCTTTACAGTAATGCCTCTTTAATCTTTAAAAAAAAAAAAAAAAAAAAGGTTTCATACTATGGGAAAAGAAAAGTATATCCTACCAAAATGGTGCAGCAAAAATACCAATGAATTACTGATCCACTAAGGAAAAAAGGCCAGTAACTGAATTGAAAGTAGCTTCAGAACATGTATATGAATTGACTGACTTTGGTATGACATAGAAATTAAACAGAATGTAGGAAAACCAAACATGACCTAAACATGGAAACCTAAAGGTGCTATACAGAGGTTGGAATGATCTTTCCTCACTATGTTCAATACTAGAGAAAGACTGAGCCATGTTTAAAGCACAGTCTGAAACCAAGGCTTGGGCTGGACAGAGCTCTTTCCGGGCTGGTCAGAGATCTCAGAAAATTTTCCAGAAATGGCCAAGCACCATCGTTACAGTAATGATGGCTCGTTAATCTTAGAAAAGCAAATTTTCATACAAGGGAAACAAAATAATCCTACCAAATTGTATTATCAAAAAAAAGTTCTTGTGTAGATCTAAACAGACACCTACAGGGCCTATAAAGTAGTTGGGATGAATCTCTCCTCAGGGATAAACACTAGAACAAAGGCTGAGGGATGTTCAGAGCACAGGCCGAAACCCAGGCCTGGGCGGGGGCAGGGACAGCCCTCAACTGGCCGGCACAGCCCTCCGGCCGGCGGTCACAGCCCTCTCGCTGGGCCGGTGAAAAGCTCAGGCCAGGCCATAAGCAGCCCTCACTGGGCTGACAGACCGCCAGGCGGGGGGGCGGACAGAGCCCTCTCCAGGGTAGGCAGACTTTAGAAAATTTTTTGAAATGGCCAAGAACTGCCTCTACTGTAACAAAGCCTCGTTAATCATAGAAAACAAACATTCATATAATGGAAAATAAAATCCTATCAAAGCTGTGCTTTAAAAAAAAAAAACCCAGTTATCAAAACTCAAAGAAAAAAGCACGCAGCCTGCTGGGCCGGGCCTGACACTCTTTCTGGCTGGTCCGAGTTAAATCTCAACATTTTTCCACGAATGGCCAAGAACCATCCCCACAGTAATGATCTCTTTATACTTAGAAAACCAACTTTTCTAATCCTGGAAACAATATTTATCCTTTCAAAATTGTGCTGTAAAAAAGAGTAGCAAATTAGACATAAAAAGAAAAAAAAATAGTCTTTTAAATTGAAGTCACTTTGAGAACATGTATGTGAATTGACTCACTTAGGTAAGACTGTGGAATTGAATGCAGGAAAACACAACGTCACCTAAACATGGAAACCTAAAGGAACTATAAAGAAGTTTGTAGGAATCTTTCTTCACTGTGTTTAATACCAGAACAAGCGAGACTGGGGTTACAGCACAGGCCGAAACCAAGGCCATAGTCTGGGCCAGAAACAGACCTGGGCTTGGGCCAGACAGAGCCCTTTTCGGTCCGCTCAGTTAGACCTCAGAAAATTTTTCAGAAATGGCCCAAAACCATCTATCCTGTAATGATGCCTCTTTAACCTTAGAAAACCCATTTTCTTACCATGGACACTATTTAACCCTATCAAAATTTTGCTCTAAAAGAAACAGTTTCATAAAATAAAAAAACAACAACCTGTAACTAAATTGAGAGTTGCTTTGAGAACTTATGTGAACTGACTCACTTTGGGAAGACTGTGAAATTAAACTGAATATCGAAAACATCACCCCCTAAACATGGAGACCGAAATGTGCTATGAAGACGCTGGAATGAATCTGTCCTGCATTAAATACTAGAACAAAACACCCTGAGTGATGTTTAAAGCACAGGCGGGAAAACCAGGAGTCGGCCGGGCCGGATATGGGCCTCTTGGCCGGGCCAGACCCCCCCCCCCCTCACTGAGGAGCCTGACCCAGCCCTCCCGGCCGGCCCGACCCGCAAAGCCCCCCAGGCCCAGACCAAACAGACCCCACGTCGCCCCAGAGAGCGCCGTCCCGGCCAGGCCAGACCCAGCCCTCTGCGCGGGCCACACACAGCCTTCCCCTCCGGGCCAGACAGAGCCCTACGGGCCGGTCCGAGTTCAATCTTAGAGAAATTTTCCAGAAATGGCCAAGAACCATCTTGACTGTAACGATGCCTCTTTAATCTTATAAAACCAAATTTTCTTAATACAGAAACTAAAGAAAATCCTATTAAAATTGTGCTAAAAAACCCCCCAAAACTGAGTAACTTAAATTCAACAACAACAAAAGGCCTGTAACGAAATTGAAGTTGCTTTGAAAACATGTGAATTGACTCACTGAGGTGAGACTGAAATTAAACTGAATGCAGAAAACACAGCATCACCTAAACATGGAAACCTGCACGTAGTGTAAACTCATTTGAAGGAATCTTTCTTCACTATGTTAAATACCAGAACAAGGAAGACTGAGGGTTAAAGCACAGTTGAAAACCAGGCCCCCGGGCTGGCTAGAACCCTTTCCAGGCCAGTCAGATCACAGAAATTACTTCAGAAATGGCCAAGAACCATCTTTACAGTAATGATCTTGTTATACTTAGAAAACCAAATTTTCTAATCCCGGAAACAATATTTAACCTATCAGAATTGTGCTGTGAAGAAAGTAACAAATTAGCCAGTTAAAAAAAAAAAAAAGTCGGGCCTCCCTGGTGGCGCAGCGGTTAAGCGCTGCGCTGTGGAGCTGTCGGCAGCAGGGATGCGAGTTCGACGCCCGGCCAGGGAGAATCCCACATGGTGCTGCGGACCTCTCCTGCCTCGCCCGCTGCTCCCCTCAGCAGTGTATTTCTCTTCTGCCTGTTCTGCTCCACACTGTCTCTGGTGAAGCCTCTCGCAACTCCACATCTCTGGCCTGTACCCCAGCTTGTATGTATAAATAAATAAATCTTTAAAAAAAACAAAATTAAAAAAAAAAAAGTCCTTTGAATTGAAGTCGCTTTGAAAACATGTATGTGAATTGACTCACCCAGGTAAGACTGTGAAATTAAATTGAATGCAGTAAAATAGTATCACCTAAACGTGGATCCTAAAGGTACGACGAAGTAGTCTGAAGCAGTTTTTCTTCACTATGTTCAATACTAGAACAAGACAGACTGATGTTCAATGCAGTCGAAAACCAGGCCCCGGGCGGACAGAGGCCTCGGGGCCAGTGCAAGTTAAATCTCAGTTTCCAGAAATGGCCAAGAACCATCTTTACAGAAAACCAAATTGTCATACAGTGAAAACAAAAGAAAATCCTATCAAAATGTGCTGTATAAAAGCAAAACGTCATTTAAGGTCACCAAAGAATACAGACCAGTCTCCGACTTTAGAGTGGATTGGAGAACACGTGTGCCAACTCACTCACTTTGGTCAGACGTAGAAATTATATCGAATGTAGGACAAGAAAATATGACCTAACAGAGTCCTAGAGGTCCTATGAAGAAGCTGGAATGAATCTGTCCTCACTGTGTTAAATACTAGAACAAGCAAGACTGATGTTGAAAGCACAGTCTGAAACCCAGGCCTGGGCCGGGGCAGACACAGCCCTCGGGGCCGGTCTCAGTTAAAATCAGAAAACGTTTCCAGAAATGGCCCAGAACCATCTTTACAGTGATGATCTCTTTATACTTAGAAAACCAAATTCTCATACCATGGCAGCAATATTTAATCCTATCAAATGTGTGCTGTAAAAAACCAAACTGAGTAACTTAAATTTGCCAAAAAAAAAAAAAAAGCATAAACTGAATTGTGAGTTGCTTTGAGAACACGAATGTGAATTGACTCACTTAGGTGCGACAAATTTTATTGAATGGAGGAAAACATGGTCTAACAATGGCCACCTAAAGGCACAATAAAGAGGTAGGAATGCACTTTCCTCACTCTGTTAAACACTATAAATACTAGGAAAAAAAAAAAAAAAGGCTGAGTGATGTTTAAATCACAGGCCGAAAAACTAGGCCTGGGCTCGGCCAGACACAGCCCTCCGGCCCGGCTGTCACCAAACTCCCGCCCGGGCCAGACCAGAGCGCGCCCTGCAGTGGGGGCACGACAGGCCGAGACAGGACCGGACCAGACAGAGCCCTTCCCGGGCCAGGGTTAGAGCTCAGAAAATTGTCCAGAAATGGCCCAAAACCATCTTGACTGTAACAATGCCTCTTTAATCTTAGAAAACCCCATTTTCTTACCATGGAAATATTTAATCATATGAAAATTGTGCTGTATAAAGATTAACTTAAATTCGCCAGAAAAAGGCCTGTACTAAATGAATGGCTTTGAGAACATGTATGCGAATTGACTAAGGTAAGACAAATTAAACCGAACGCAGGAAAACATGACATGACCTGAACCTAGAGACCTAAAGGTATGATAAAGAAGTTCGAAGGAACAGTTTTCACTATGTTTAATACTAGAACAAGGAAAGATGACGTTTAATTGAGAGTCGAAACCCAGGCCGCCCGGCCAACACAACCCTCCCAGGAGGGCCCACAGAACCCTGGGCCGGGCCAGGCAGAGTCCTCAGGGCCGGGCTGAGCTCAAACTCAGAAAACGTTTCCAGAAATGGCCAAGAACCATCTTCACACTAATGATCCCTCTTCAATCTTAGAAAACCTGAATTTCATGCCATAGGAAAAATATTTAATCCTACCAAAAATGTGCTTGAAGACAAACAAAAAAAAAAAAAAGGACACACTCTCACTTGAGATTTGAGAACATAGATGAAAATTCACTCATTTACCTGAGACATAGAAATTATATAGAATGCAGAAAAAAACATAAAAACCGAAGGGTTTGACAGGGCAGAGAGGGAGACACCCCAGGACCCCCAAACCTGCCCGGTCTAAATGGGTTCTGCCAACTGCCGCATTAACACCACACTTAACACTTTTAGTGGAAGGAAACCTTAATACAATGAGAAGACAGAATATAGTTTTAGATCAAGCACCCAAGTCACCCATCCCCTCGTGGGTAAAAGTCCACCCAAAGGGGATTGGCCAAAGCCAGGCCCGAAAGCTGCCCCCAGTCTAAGCCCCTTCCGGCAGGGACCACAGGAAAGGGTCAGGCACAGACCAGTCTGGGGGAAAAGAGCAAAATCAAAGCCCAGCTCAGCGCTGCCACTGCCCCTCCCTGGGGGTCTCCCCCCGTCTGTCTCGGCCCGTCCAGCCGCTGCAGCCTCCTCACGCGTCTCTGCTCCCTGCGCCGCCTCTGGCCCATCTGCTCCTTCCTGCCCCGTCTCCTCTCTCCAGCTACACTCCTGCTCAGCTCCGCCGGCCCTTGGGTGGGCAGGGAACAGGGAACCCCTCTTTTCCTGGGGACCCCCAGTTACAACGGTACTATAGAGAAGTGGGAATGAATCTTTCCTCACTGTCTTAAGTACGAGAACAAGACAGACTGAGCGCTGTTTAAAGCACCGGCCTGGGCTGGGCAGAGAGCTCAGAAAAATTTTCCAGAAATGGCCAAGAACCGTCTTTATGGTAATGATGTCTCTGTATTCTTAGAAGAGCACATTTTCATACTGTGGGAAGAAAGTAAATCCTAGCAAAAGTGTAACAGACAAGAATACGAAGTGATTACTTCAACTCAAGGCAATAAGGCCTGTAACTAGATTGAGTTGCTTTGTGAACTGACTCACTTTCGTAAGAAGCAAATTGTACTGAATGCAGGAAAACAAACATGACGTAAACACAGCAAACGAAGGGTCCTATGAAGAGTCGGGGTGACTCTCCCCCACTATGGTAAACAGACACACACAGCGATGCTCACAGCCCCCTCCAAAACCCAGGCCTCCGGGCGGACACTGCCCTCCCGATGGGCCGGACAGAGCCACTTCCGGCCCGGTCAGATCTGATTTCAGAAAATATTACAGAAATGGCCAAGAACCATCTTTACTGTAACGAAGCCTCTTTCATCACAGAACACCAAATATTCATACAATGGAGACCAAAGAAAACCCTATCAAAATTGTACTGTTAAAAACAAGAGTTACTTAAACTCACAGAAGCAAAAGGACACAGCCCTCGGAGGGAACAGAATTTTCCCGGCCGGTCCGAGTTAAATCTCAGAAAACTTTCCCAGAAATGGCCAAGAACCGTCTTTACAGCAATGATCTCTTTATACTTAGAAAAGCAACTGCTCTTATCATGGAAACAATATTTAGTCCTATCAAAATTCTGCTGTAAAAAACAAGTAAGTTATTCTGCCAAAAAAGGGTAACTAAATTGTGAGTAGCTTTGAGAACATGTGAATTGACACTTAGGTAAGACTCTGAAACAAACTGAATGTAGGAAACATATCAAAAAAAAAAAAAATGGAACCTGAGGATACTATAAAGAAGTTGGAAGGAATCTTTTCTCGCTATATTTAATACTAGTACAAGAAAACTGGATGTTTAATGCACAGTCGGAAACCAGGCCGCCAGGCTAGACAGAGCCCTTTCCAGGCCGGTCAGAGATCTCAGAAAATTTTTCAGAAATGGCCCAAAACCATCTTTGCTGTAACGATGCCTCTTAATCTCAGAAAACCAAATTTTCTTACCATGGAAATATTTAATCCTATCAAAATGTTGCTCTAAAAAACAAACTGAGTAACTTAGTTTTGCAAAAAAAAAAAAAACCAAAAACAAACCGACAACCTGTAACTAAATTGAGTTGCTTTGAGAACTTATGTGAATTGACTCACTGAGGGAAGACTGTGAAATCAAAATGAATTAAACATATCACCACCTAAAATTGGAAACCAAAATATACTGTAAATACGTTGGAATGAATCTGTCCTGCATTAAATACTAGAACAAAACACCCTGAGTGATGTTTAAAGCACAGGCGGGAAAACCAGGAGTCGGCCGGGCTGGATATGGGCCTCCTGGCTGGGCCAGACACCCTCCCCCCCCACTGAGGAGCCTGACCCTGCCCTCTCGGCCGGACCGACCCACACAGCCACCCAGGACCAGACCAAACAGACCCCCCCACCCTCAGGCCCAGAGAGCTCCATCCCGGCCGGGCCAGACACAGCCCTCCGGGCCGGCCCGAGTTCAAGCTTGAGAACTTTTGCAGAAATGGCCAAGATCCCTCTTTACTGTAACTTAGAAAACCAAATTCTCTTACTATAGAAACAAAATCCTATCAAAATTGTGCTAAAAAAACCCACAAAGTGAGTAACTTAAATTCACCAAAAAAAAAAAAAAACAAAAAAAACAAAGGCCCGTATCTAAATTGAAGTTGATTTGAGAACGTGTGAATTGACTCACTTAGGTGAGACTGAAATTAAAGTGAATGCAGGAGACAACATCACCTAAGCATGGAGACCTGCAGGTACTATAAAGAGTGCGCAGGAATCTTTCTTCACTGTGTTTAATACCAGAACTAGCCAGACTGAGGTTTAAGGCACAGTGGAAACCCAGGCCCGGGCCGGACAGAGCCCGTTCAGGCCGGTCAGTGAGATCTCAGAAGTTTTCCCAAATGGCGAAGAACCATCTTTACAGACATGTTGCCTCTTTAATCATAGAAAGCCAAATATTCATCCAATGGAAACCAAAGAAAATCCTATCAAAATTGTGCTGTAAAAAAAGTTACTGAAACTCACCAAAGAATAAAGCACACAGCCCCCCGGGCCGGGCCTGGCAGTTTCTGGCCGGTCCGAGTTGAATCTCAGAAAACTTTTCCACAAATGGCCAAGAACCATCCTCACAGTAGTGATCTCTTTATACTTAGAAAAGTAGATTTTCTTATCATGGAAACAGTATTTAACCTGTCAAAACTGTGCTTGAAAAAAAGAGTACAATTTAGCAAAAAAAAAAAAAAAGTCCTTGAAATTGAAGTTACTTTGAGAACATGGATGTGAATTGACTCACCTAGGTAAGACTGTGAAATATTATTGAATGGAGGGAAACATAACGTGATCTAACCATGGCAAGCTAAAGGTACAATAAAGAGGTAGGACTGCACTTTCCTCACACTGTTAAATACTAGGGAAAAAAAGGCTGAGTGATGTTTAAATCACAGGCTGAAAAACTAGCCCTGGGCTGGGCCAGACACAGCCCTCCGGCGGGGCTGTCACCAAACTCCCGGCCGGGCCATACCAGAGCACGTCCTCCAGGCGGGGCCTGACAGGCTAAGACAGGACTGGGCCGGACAGAGCCCTTCCCAGGCCAGGGTTATAACTCAGAAAATTTTCCAGAAATGGCCAAGAACCATCTTTACAGAAATGCCTCTTTGTTCTTAGAAAACCAAATTTTAATGCAACGGAAACAAAAGAAATCCTATCAAAATTGTGCTGTAAAAATACAAAGCGAGTTACGTAAACTCACTAGAGAAAAAAGGTCAGTCTGAATTGAGAGCAGCTTTGAGAACATCCATGAGAATTGACCCACTTTAGTCATTCATAGAAATTACGTTGAATGCAGGAAAACACGACCGAAGCACAGAAACCTAGATGTAAAGGAGTTGAATGACTCTGCCCTCACTGTGTTCAATACCAGAACAAGACAGACTGACGTCTACAACACAGGCCGAATCCCAGGGCTGGGCCGGGCAGAGAGCGCCCTCAGGCGCCGGACACAGCCCCCCAGTGGGCCAGGCCAAAGGTGCGCTGGGGCAGAGGCCCCCGGCCAGGCACAGCAGTTTGCCTGCAGGGAGGGACAAAGCCCTCTGTGCACAGTCAAGTTAAATCTCACCATGACAACAAAAGAAAATCCTCTCCAAATTGTGCTGTATAAAAACAGTTACTTAAACTCACAGATGATAAAGGCCAATCTCTGAATTGAGAGATCTGAGAGTGTGTATGTGAACTGACTCACATTGGTTCCACAGAGAAATTACATGGAGGCAGGAAAACCAAACATGACCCACACACAGAAACCCGGAGGTACTGTAAAGAAGGTGCAAGGAATCATTCCTCACAGTGTGAAATACTAGAGTAAGACAGACTGAGGGACGCTGAAAGCTCAGCCGAACCCGGGCCTGGGCCGGGCCGGACACGGAACTCCGGGCTGCACAGAGAGACCCAGGCTGGTCAGAGTAGGATCCCAGAGAATTATTTCAGGAACAGCCAAGAAACATCTTTATGTAATGGTGCCTCTTTATTCTTGGAAAACCAAATGGTCAGACAACAGAGACAAAAGTAAACTATCAAAATGTTGCTGTACAAATAGTCACTGAGTTAATTCAATGCACAAGAAGGAAAAGGGCCAGTAACTGAATGGAGAGTAGCTCAGACCATCACGTGAACTGACTCACTTTGGTGAGACAGAAATTACACTGAATGCAAAAAATCCAACCATCACCTAAACATACAAACATAAAGGTCCTATGAAGTCGTTGGAATTAATCTTTTCTCGCTACGTCAAATGGATAACAAGACAGCCTGATGTTTAAAGCACAGTCTGAAACCAAGGCCTGGGCCGGGCCAGACATAAATGGCCAAGATCCATCTTTACAGTAATGATGCCTCTTAGAAAACCAAATTCTCATACCATGGAAACAAAAGCAAATCCTGTTAAAATTTCACTGTACACACACACATACTGAGTTACATCAATGCAGCAAAGAAAAAAGCCAGTACCCTAATGGAGAGCAGCTTTGAGAATTTGTGAATTGACTCCTTAGGTGCGACATAGAAATTCTATCGATGCAGGAACCAAACACCCCCTGAACCTAGAAACCAAAAGGCTTTATAAGAAGTTGGAGTGAATCTTTGTTCACTGTGTTTAATAATAGAATGAGAGTCCTCTGCTGAAAACACAGCCCGAAACCCAGACAGTGGCCGGGCCCAGACGGACCGGTCATAGTCAGAGCCCAGAGAATTTTTCCAAAAATGGCCAAGAACCGTCTTTATAGTAATGCCGCCTCTTTATTCTTAGAAAACCAAATTTTCATACCATGGAAACAAAATCATAATTTCATACCATACAAACGAAAGTAAATCCTATCATAATTGTGCTGTAAAAATACAACCCGAGTTACCTCAATGCAGCTAAAATAGGGCCAGTGAATGGAGAGTGGCTTTGAGAACATTTATGTGAACTGACTCACATAATTTATGCTGACTGCAGGCAAACAAACCATCACCTACACGTAGAAATGCAAAGGTGCAATAAAGCTGGAATGACTCTGTCCTCACTGTGTTAAATACTGAACAGGACAGACTGACGTTAAAAGCACAGTCGAATCCCAGGCCTGGGCTGGCCACACACATTCCCCCGAGCCGGCCGCTGCCACAGAGACCTCTGCTCCGGGCTGGTCAGAGATCCCAGAGGAATGTTCCTGAAATGGCAAAGACCCGTCTTTACAGAAATGAGGCTCTTTCATCTTAGAAAACCAGAATTCACACCCTGGACTAGTACCGGGGTCCCCAGAAAAGGGGGAGGCTCCAGGTTGCCGGCACCCCTCAGGGAGGGTGGAGCTGAGGAGAGTTGAGGAGAGACAGGAGGAGGATGAAGCAGACGGAGCCAGAGGCTCAGGGAGCAGAGACGTGTGGAGAAGCTGCAGCGGCTGGACGGGCTGAGACAGACGCGGGGGAGACCCCCGTGGGGAGGGGGCAGCGGCAACGTTGCCCTTGGCTTCGATTTTGCTCTTTTCCTCCCAGACTTGTCCGTTTCTGACCCTTTGCTGTGGGTCCCTCAGGAAGGGGCTTTAGACTGGGGGCAGCTTCCGGGCCTGGCTTTGGGCCGATCCCATTCGGGTACTTTTGCCCACGAGGGGATGGGTAACAAGGGGGCTTCATTTAGAAACCTTATTCGTTGTCCCTTCTGTATTGTGCATTTATTGTAATAGTTTGTTTCCACTTAAGGTCTGTGTGTTTTGTACTGTTGCAGGGGACGACAGAACCTATTTGGAGTGGGCAGTTTGGGGGTTCTGCATGTCCCTCCATCTGCCCTGTAACAGAAACAAGCAAATCCTATCAAAATGTTGCTTTAAGAATAGCAGCTGAGTTACTTCAATGCACCAAAGGAAAAGGTCCAGGCTCTGAATTGAGGGTAACTGAGTATGTGAATTACCTCACTTAGCTTGTAAGACATAGAAGTTATACTGGATGCAGGAAACCAAACCATCACCTACACATAGAACCTAAAGGCACTAGAACGACATTGGAATGAGTCTCTGTTCACTGTTAGGTACTAGAACAAGAATAACTGATGTTGAAAGCACAGGCGGAAACCAAAGCAGGTAGGGGCCAGACAGTCTTCTGGGCCGGCCAGAGACGGGCCTCAACTGGCCGACACAGACCTCCAGAACCACTCAGAGAGCCCTCCAGCCCGGCGGTCACAGAAGTCTCGCTGGGCCAGTGCAAAACCTCAGGCCGGCTGGACACACCCTCGGCGGGGCTGACAGACCGCCAGGCAATCAGGACAGGTCCTTCCCAGGGCGGTCAGAGAGCGCAGAAAAATTTTCAAAAATGGCCAAGAACCGTCTCTACTGTAACGATGCCTCTTCAATCATAGAAAAGCAAATATTCATACAACGGAAACAAAAGAGCATCCTGCCAAAATCGTGCTGTTAAAAAAAAACCCAGTTAATGAAACTCACCAAAGGAAAACGCACACAGCCCGCTGGGCCAGGCCAGTTTTTCTGGCTGGTCTGGGTTAAATCTCAGAAAACTTTTGCAGAAATGGTCAAGAGCCATCTTTACAATAATGGTATCTTTATACTCAGAAAACCAAATTTTCTTATCCTGGAAACAATATCTAATCCTATCATAATTGTGCAGGAAACAAAATTACTTAAATTCGCAAAAAAAAAAAAAAAAAGCATGTAACTATACTGAGTTGCTTTGACAAACTGTATGTGAATAGACTCACTTAGGTAAGACTGAAATTACATTGAATGCAAGTAAACACACCATCACTTAAACAAGGAAAGCTAAAGGTACTATATAAAGAAGTTTGAAGGAATTTTTCTTCACTTTGTTTAATTCCAGAACAAGACTGAGGTTTAAAGCAGAGGCCAAAACCAAGGCTTTAGGCGGGGCTAGAAACGGACCTGGGGCCGTTTCCTGGCTGGTCTGAGTTAAATCTCAGAGAACTTTTTTCAGAAATGGCCAAGAACCATCTTTACCATAGTGACCTCTTGATACTTAGAAAACCAAGTTTTTTATTATGGAAATATTTAATACTATCACAATTGTGCTGTAAAAAAACAGAGCAACTTAAACGCCGAAAATAAAAGGCCCGTAACTGCACTGAGTTGCTTGGAGAACATGTATGTGAATTGACCCACTTTAGACAGAAATTATATTGATGCAGGAAAAACCAACATTCACTGACATAGAAACCTAAGGTCCTAGAAAAAGTTGGAATGAATAATTCCTCACTACATTAAATGACAGAATGAGACCGTGATATTTAAAGCTAAGCCCAACCCCAGGCCCAGGCTGGGCCAGAAGCAGCTGTCCAGGGTGCTGACAGAGCCTGCTGGGCCCCACACAGACCTGCAAACTGTCAGATTTAGAGCCAGAGATTTTTCCAGAAATGGCCAAGATCCATCTTATTCTTAGAAAACCAAATTTTCATACCATGGAACAAAAGTAAATCTTACCAAATTGTGTTGTAAATATACACACTGAGTTACCTCCATGCACCAAAGAAGAAGGGGCCAGTCTCAATCTACAGCAGCTTTAGAACATATATTTGCATTTGCTCACTTAGGGCAAACTGTGAGATTACACTGAATGCAGGAAAACACAACATTCCCTAAACATAGAAACCTAAATGCACTACAAAGAGGATGGAATGAATCCGTCCTCACTATGTTAAGTACCAGAAGACAGAGTGATGTTTAAAGCACAGTCTGAAACCCAGGCCTGGTTTGGGCCAGACACAGCCCTCTGGCCCACAGAGACCTCTGGAACCGGCCAGACAGTCCGGCCCGGCGGTCACAGACCTCCCGCCGGGCCAGTGAAAAGCCGCAGGCCGGGCCCACACAGCCCGCGGCCCCGACAGTGCCTTCCCGGGGCGCCAGAGACACACCTCCCGGCTGGTCTGAGTTCAATGTCAAGCTTTTTCAGAAATGGCCCAGGACCATCTTTACAGTAGTGATGCCTCTTTCATCTTTGAAAACCAACTTTACAGACAATGTAAACAAGAGTAAATCCTATCAAAGTTTGCTGTAAAAGGGCCTCCCTGGGTCCCCGGTGGCGCAGCGGTTGAGCACGGCACTGTGGAGCTGTCGGCAGCAGCGCCGCGAGTTCAACGCCCGGCCGGGGAGCTTCCCACATGGAGCGGCAGACCTCTCCTGCCTCGCCCGGTGCTCCCCTCAGCAGTGTATTTCTGATCTGCCTGTTCTGCTCCCCACTCTGTCTCTGGTGAACCCTCTCGCCGCCGCACACCTCTGGCCTGTACCCCAGCTTGTATGCAAAAATAAATCTTTACAAAAGAAAGTTTTGCTGTAAAAATCGAAAGTTACTTTATGCACCAAAGAAACAGGGCCAGTAAATGAATTGAGAAGCTTTGAGAACATGTGTGTCCATTGACTCACTTAGGTCAGTCACAGAAATTATTTTCAATGCGAGAAAACCAGACATGACCAAGACATAGTTGAAATGAATCTTTCCTATGTTAAATACAAGAACAAGACAAGTTTAAAGCACAGGCTGAAGCACAGGCCTAGGCCAGGCCAGAAACACTCTCCTAAGGCTGAGCAGACACAGATCTCAGGGCGGTCAGAGTAAGATCCCAGAAAAATTTTCAAAACAGCCAAGAACCATCTTTATGATAAAGATGCCTCTCTATTCTTAGAAAGCTAGATTTTCATACCACAGAAAAAATACTTAGTTGTATCAAAATGGTGCAGTTCAAACAATAAGAACTGAGTCACTTCAATGCACCAATGAGAAAAAGGCAGTCTCTGGAGAGAAGCTTTGAGAACATCTATGTGAACTGAATCACTTAGGTATGACTGAGAAATTAAATTGAAGGCAAGAAAACAGAACATGACCTAAACATAGAAAACTAAAGGTACAACAGAAAAGTTGGAATGAATCTCTCCTGTTAATACTAGAACAAGAGACTGATGTCTAAAGCACGGTCTGACCAAGGCTGGGCCGGGCAAAGTAACCGCCAGGCCGGACAGAGCTAGATCCCAAAATTTCTCAGAACCGTCTTTACTGTAACACGGCCTCTTTAATCATAGAAAACCAAATATCTGTACAAAGGAAACAAAAGAAAACCCTAGCAAAACTGTGCTGTAAAACAACCAGTTACTTAAACTCACCAAAGGAAAAAGCACACAGCCACCGGGCCAGTTTCCCCAGCTGGTCCGCTTTAAATCAGAAAACTTTTCCAGAAATGGCCAAGAAACGTCTTAATAATGATCTTTTCACTCATAGAAAACCAAATTTTCTTACTATAGAAAAAAAAGAAATCCTATCAAAATTGTGCTACAAAAACCCCAAACTGAGTAACATAAATTCACCAAAAATAAGGGCTATAACTAAACTGAAGTTGCTTTGAGCACATGTAAATTGAGTCACTTAGGTGAGACTGAATAAACTGAATGCAGGAAAACACAACATCACCTAAACAAGGAAACCTCAAGGAACTATAAAGAAGTTTGTAGGAATCTTTCTTCACTATGGTTAATACCAGAACAAGCAAGACAGAGGTTTACAGCACAGGCCGAAACCAAGGCCATAGGCTGGGCCAGAAACAGAGCTGGGGCTGGGCCAGACAGAGCTATTTCCAGGCTAGTCAGATAATTCAGAAAATTTGTCAAATTGGCTAAGAACCGTCTTTACTCTAACGATGCCTCTTGAATCACAGAAACCAAATATTTCAACAATGGAAACCAAAAATCCTATCAAAATTGTGCTCAGAAAAAAGTTACTTGAACTCACCAACGAAAAAAGCACGCAGCACGCCGGGGTGGGGCCGAACAGAGTTTTTGTGGCCGTTTCGTGTTAAATCTCAGAAAACTTTTCCAGAAATGTCCAAGAACTCTCTTTACAGTAATGATCTCTTTATACTTAGAAAACCAAATTTTCTTGTCCTGGAAACAATATTTAACCTATCAGAATTGTGCTGTTAAAAAAAAAAAAAAAAACAAAACCCAGTAACTTAAATTTTCCCCTCAACCCAACAAAAAATGCCTGCAACTAAATAGTGAGTTGCTTTGAGAACATGTATATGAACTGTCTCACTTCGGAAAGGCTTGAAATTATGTTGGATGCAGAAGAACAACAAATGACCTAAACATTGAAACTTAAAGGTACTATAAAGACATTGCAATGAATCTTTCCTATGTAAAGAGAAAAAAAAAAAAAAACACTGACGTTAACAGCACAGGCTGAAAAACCAGTTGTGGGATGGGGCAGCACAGCCCTCCAGGCTGGTCTGAGTTAAATATCAGAAAACATTTCCAGAAATGGCCAAGAACCATCTTTACAGAAAGGCCTCTTTAGTCTTAGAAAACCAAATTTTAATGCAATGGAAACAAAAGAAATCCTATTAAAATTGTGCTGTAAAAATACAATGTGAGTTACATAAACTCACTAGAGAAAAAAGGCCACTCTGAACTGAGAGCAGCTTTGAGCACATCTATGGGAATTGACCCACTTTAGTCCATCATAGAAATTACATTTAGTGCAGGAAAACACGACCTAAGCACAGAAACCTAGATGTAAAGGAGTTAAATGACTCTGCCCTCACTGTGTTAAACACTAGAACAAGACAGACTGATGTCTACAACACAGGCCGAATCCCAGGCCTGGGCCGGGGCAGAGAGCGCCCTCAGGCGCCGGACACAGCCCCCCCAGTGGGCCAGGCCAAACGTGCGCTGGGGCCGGCAGGCTTCCTGGCCAGGCCGGACACTGCCCTCTCCCTGCCGGGCCGGAAAAAGCCCCCGGGCACGTCACGTTAAATCTCAGAAAATGTTTCCAGAAATGGTCAGGAGCCATCTTTACAGTAATGATGCCTCTTCTTAGAAAACCAAATGTTCATACCATGACAACAAAAGAAAATCCTCTCCAAATTGTGCTGTATAAAAAGTTACTTAAACTCACCAAATGATAAAGGCCAATCTCTGAATTGAGAGATTTGAGTGTGTATGTGAACTGACTCACATTGGTTCCACAGAGAAATTATATGGAAGGCAGGAAAAACAAACATGACCCGAACACAGAAACCCAGAGATACTGTAAAGAAGGGGGAAGGAATCATTCCTCACAGTGTGAAATACTAGAGTAAGACAGACTGAGGGACGCTGAAAGCTCAGCCGAACCCGGGCCTGGGCCGGACACACACATTCCCCCGAGCCGGCCGCTGCCACAGAGACCTCTGCTCCGGGCTGGTCAGAGATCCCAGAGGAATGTTCCAGAAATGGCCAAGAACCGTCTTTACAGAAATGATGCTCTTTCATCTTAGAAAACCAGAATTCATAACCTGGACTAGTAACGGAGTCCCCAAGAAAAGGGGGAGGCGCCAGGTTGCCTGCACCCCCCAGGGAGGGTGGAGCTGAGGAGAGAGGAGGAGAGACAGGAGGAGGAAGCAGACGAGCCAGAGGCGGCTCAGGGAGCAGAGACGTGCGGAGAAGCTGCAGCGGCCGGACGGGCTGAGACAGACGCGGGGAGACCCCCGTGGGGAGGGGGCAGCGGCAACGTTGCCCTTGGCTTTGATTTTGCTCTTTTTCTCCCAGACTTGTCTGTTTCTGACCCTTTTCTGTGGGTCCCTCAGGAAGGGGCTTTAGACTGGGGGCAGCTTCCGGGCCTGGCTTTGGGCCGATCCCATCTGGGGACTTTGACCCACGAGGGGATGGGTAACAAGGGGGCTCCATTTAGAAACTAGATTCTCTGTCCCTTCTGTGTTGTGCATTTAGCGTATTAAAGTTTGTTTCCACTTAAGGTCTGTATGTTTTGTGCTGATGCGTGGACGAGAGAACCTATTTGGAGTGGGCAGTTTGGGGGCTCTGCGTGTCCCTCGCTCTGCCCTGTAACAGAAACAAGCAAATCCTGTCAAAATGTCGCTGTAAGAATAGCAGCTGAGTTACTTCAGTGCACCGAAGGAAAAGGTCCAGGCTCTGAATTGAGGGTAACTGCGTGTATGTGAATTGACTCACTTAGCTTGTAAGACATAGAAGTTATACTGGATGCAGGAAAATAAGCCATCACCTACACACAGAACCTAAAGACACTAGAACGACATTGGAATGACTTTGTTCACTGTTAGATACTAGAGAAAAACTGATGTTGAAAGCACAGGCGGGAACCAAGGCAGGTAGGGGCCAGACACGGTCTTCAACTGGCCGACACAGACCTCCAGAACCGCTCAGACAGCCCTCCGGCTCGGCGGTCACAGAAGTCTCGCTGGGCCAGTGAAAAACCTCAGGCGGGTGGACACACCCTCGGCGGGGCTGACAGACCACCAGGCAGTCAGGACAGGTCCTTCCCAGGGCGGTCAGAGCGCGCAGAAAATTTTAAAAAATGGCCAAGAACCATCTCTACTGTAACGATGCCTCTTCAATCATAGAAAAGCAAATATTCATACAACGGAAACAAAATAAAATCGAGCCAAAAATGGGCTGTAAAAAACAACCCAGTTAATGAAACTCACCAAAGCAAAAAGCACACAGCCCACTGGGCCAGGCCAGTTTTTCTGGCTGGTTTGGGTTAAATCTCAGAAAACTTTTGCAGAAACGGCCAAGAGCCATCTTCACAATAATGATCCCTTTAAACTCAGAAAACCAAATTTTCTTATCCTGGAAACAATGTTTAATCCTATCACAATTGTGCTGGAAAAAAAAAAAATTCACAAAAAAAAAAGTGGCCTGTAACTATACTGAGTTGCTTTGAGAAACTATATGTGAATTTACTCACTTAGGTAAGACAAATTAAATTGAATGCAAGAAAACATACCATCACTTAAACATGGAAACCTAAAGGTACTATATAAAGAAGTTTGAAGGAATTTTTCTTCACTGTGTTTAATTCCAGAACAAGGCCGAGGTTTAAAGCAGAGGCCGAAACCTAGGCTTTAGGCAGGGCCAGAAACAGACCTCGGGCCGTTTCCTGGCTGGTCTGAGTTAAATCTCAGAGAACTTTTCCAGAAATGGCTAAGAACCATCTTTACCATAGTGATCTCTTTATACTTAGAAAACCAAGTTTTCTTATTATGGAAATATTTAATACTATCACAATTGTGCTGTTAAAAAAAAAAAAAAAAAAAAAAAAAAAACAGAGTAACTTAAATGCCAAAAATGAAAGGCATGTAACTACATTGAGTTGCTTGGAGAACGTATATGTGAATTGACCCACTTTAGACAGAAATTATATTGATTCAGGAAAACCAACATTCACTGACATAGAAACCTAAGGTCCTAGAAAGAAGTTGGAATGAATAATTCCTCACTACATTAAATGGTAGAACGAGACAGTGATATTTAAAGCTAAGCCCAACCCCAGGCCCAGGCTGGGCCAGACGCAGCTGTCCAGGGTGCTGACAGAGCCTGCTGGGCCCCACACAGACCTGCAAACTGTCAGATTTAGAGCAAGAGATTTTTCCAGGAATGGCCAAGATCCATCTTTACAGCAATGATGCCTCTTATTCTTAGAAAACCAAATTTTCTTACCATGGGAACAAAAGTAAATCTTACCCAATTTTGTTGTAAAAATACAAACTGATTTACCTCCATGCACCAAAGGAGAATGGGCCCCTCTCTGAATCGAGAGCAGCTTTAGAACATGTATGTGCATTGACTCACTTAGGGCAAACTGAGATTACACTGAATGCAGGAAAACAAAACATTCCCTAAACATAGAAACCTAAATGCACTACAAAGAGGATGGAATGACTCTTTCCTCACTATGTTAAATACCAGAAGACACAGTGATGTTTAAAGCACAGTCTGAAACCCAGGCCTGGTTTGGGCCAGACACAGCCCTATGGCACACAGAGACCTCCGGAACCGGCCAGACAGTCCAGCCTGGCAGTCAGACCTCCCGCCCGGCCAGTGAATAGCCGCAGGCCGGGCCGGACACAGCCCTTGGCTGGGCCCACACAGCCCACGGCTCCGACCAGGGGGCCAGAGATGCACCTCCCGGCTGGTCTGAGTTCAATGTCAGAAAACTTTTCCAGAAATGGCCAGGAACCATCTTTATAGAAATGATGGCTCTTTAACACATTTTTTGCAGGTAGTTTGCTACGACCAGTTAAAGTAAAACGTATAAATACATTTCCCACATACAATGTTAATCTTAGGAAACAAAATTTTCATACAATGGACTCAAAATTATGCTGTAAAAAAACACAATGAGTTGCTTAATCTCACTAGAGAAAAAAGGCCAGTCTCTGAAATGAGGGTGGTTTTGAGAACATCTATGTGAATTGACTCACTTTAGTCACATACAAAATATGTTGAATGCAGAAGAAAACATGATCTAAACATAGAAACCTAGAGGTACTACAAAGAAGCTGGAATCTTTCCTCACTATGTTAAACAGACCACGCAGACAGATGTTTCAAGCACAGTCCGAAACCCAGGCCTGGGCTGGGGCAGAGAGAGCCCTTGTGGGGCCAGAAACAGACCTCAGGGCTGGGCCAGTACAACCCTCTGGTCCCCTGATCGGACGCAGCCCCCAGCCGGCCCGACAGGAACCCCCAGCTGGGGCAGACACAGCCCTCCGGCCCGTCCGAGTTCAATCTCAAGTATTTTCCAGAAAGAGCCAAGGACCAGTTTTGATTCCTCCGTAATCTCAGAAAATCAAGTTTTCATACAATGGACACAAAAGATAATTCCATCAAAATTGTGCTATAGAAATACAGAGTTACTTAAACTCAAAGAAAAAAGGCCAGTAACTGAATTGAGAGCAGCGTTCAGAACATATATGAAAATTGACTCATTTACCTAAGACACAAATTATATCTACTGGGGGAAGAGAAAACATGACGTAAAGATAGAAACCTAAAGGTCCTATTGAGAAGATGGAATGATCTTTCCTATATTAAATACTAGAGCAAGACAGACTGATGTTTACAGCACAGGCCGAAACCCAGGCCTGGCCGGGGCAGACACAGCCCTCCTGGCCGGTCCGAGTTCAACCTCAGAAAACCCTCCAGAAATGGCCAAGAAACATCTTTACAGGAATTATCTCTCTGCACTTAGAAAACCAGATTTTCATACCATAGAAACAATATTTAATCCTATCAAAAGTGTGCTGTAAAGAAGCCAACTAAGTATCTTAAATTCACCAAAAAAAATAAATAAATAAATAAAGGCGTCTCTGAACTGTGAGTGGCTTTGAGAACTTATGTGGATTGACTCACTGAGGGAAGACTGTGAAATTAAACTGAATGCAGGAAAACACATCACCCCCTAACCATGGAGACCGAAATGTGCTATAAAGACGCTGGAATGAATCTGTCCCGCATTAAATACTAGAACAAAACACCCTGAGTGATGTTTAAAGCACATGCGGGAAAACCAGGAGTCGGCCCACGGGATACGGGACTCCTGGCCGGGCCAGACAAGCCCCCACCCCACTGAGGAGCCTGACCCTGCCCTCTTGGCCGGACTGACCCACACAGCCCCCCAGGCCCAGACCAAACAGACCCCCCCATTCGGCCCAGAGAGCGCCGTCCCGGCCAGGCCAGACACAGCCCTCTGCCTGGCCACACACAGCCTTCCCCTCCGGGCCAGACACAGACCTCCGGGCCGGTCCGAGTTCAATCTCAGAACTTTCCCAGAAATGGCCAAGAACCATCTTTACTGTAACGATGCCTCTTTAATCTTAGGAAGACAAATTTTCATATTATAGGCACAAAATCCTATCTAAATTGCTAAAAAAAAAAAAAATAAAACCCACAAACTGAGTAACTTACATAAAAAAAAAAAAGGGGCCTGTAACTAAATTGAAGTTTGAGAACATGTGAACTGACTCACTTAGGTAAGACTGTGACATTAAATTGAATGTAGGGAAATGTAACATCACCTAAATATGGAAACCTAAAGGTACTATAAAGAAGTTTGCAGGAATCTGTTTTCACTATGGTTAATACCAGAACAAGCAAGACAGAGGTTTATAGCACAGGCCGAAAACAAGGCCACAGGCTGGGCCAGAAGCAAACCTGGGGCCGGGCCAGACAGAGCTATTTCCAGGCTAGTCAGAGTTAGAAGTCAGAAAATGTCAGAAATGGCCAAGAACAGACTTTACTGTAACGATGCCTCTTGAATCACAGAAACCAAGTATTTCAACAATGGAAACAAAAAATTCCTATCAAAATTGTGCTGTGAAAAAACAGTTGCTTGAAGTCACCAAAGAAAAAAGCACACAGCCCTCGGGGCTGGGCCAACAGTTTTCGCGGCCGGTTCATGTTAAATATCAGAAAACGTTTCCAGAAATGATCAAGAACCGTCTTTTCAGTAATGATCTCTTTAAACTCAGAAAACCAAAGTTTCTTGTCCTGGAAACAATATTTAACCTATCGGAATTGTACCGTAAAAAAACCAGTAACTTAAATTCGCCCCCCCCCCCAAAAAAAAAAAAAAGGCCTGGAACTAAATTGTGAGTTGCTTTGAGAACATGTGAATTGACTCACTTCGGGAAGGCTTGAAATTATGTTGAATGCAGAAAAACAACAAATGACCTAAACATGGAAACTTAAAGGTACTGTAAAGATGTTGGAATGAATCTTTCTTATGTAAATAGAAAAGAATAAAACAACACACTGATGTTTACAGCACAGGCAGAAAAACCAGTTGTGGGAAGGGGTAGACACAGCCCTCCAAGCTGGTCCGAGTTAAATATCAGAAAATACTTCCAGAAATGGCCAAGAACCATCTTCACAGAAATGCCTCTTCGTTCTTGGAAAACCAAATTTTAATACAATGGATACAAAAGAAATCCTATTAAAATTATGCTGTAAAAATACAAAGTGAGTTACGTAAACTCACCAGAGAAAAAAGGCCAGTCTCTGAACTGAGAGTAGCTTTGAGAACATATGTGAATTTACCCACTTTAGTCATTGAAATTATGTTGAATGCAGGAAAACACGACCTAAGCACAGAAACTTAGATGTACAGAAGTGGCAATGAATCTGCCCTCACTAAGTAAATACTAGAACAAGACAGACTGATGTTTACAGCACAGTCTGAAACTCAGGCCTGGGCCGGGCCCGACACAGCCCTCCAGGTTGGTCACAGTAAGATCTCAGTTTTTTCCAGAAATGGCCAAGTCTTTACAGTAATGCCTCTTTAATCTTGAAAAGAAAAGTATATCCTATCAAAATGGTGCTGCAAAAATATCAATGAGTTACTGATCCACTAAGGAAAAAAGGCCAGTAACTGAATTGAAAGTAGCTTTAGAACATGTATATGAATTGACTGACTTTGGTATGACATAGAAATTAAACAGAATGTAGGAAAACCAAACATGACCTAAACATGGAAACCTAAAGGTGCTATACAGAGGTTGGAATGAATCTTTCCTCACTATGTTCAATACTAGAGAAAGACTGAGCCATGTTTAAAGCACAGTCTGAAAGCAAGGCTTGGGCTGGACAGAGCCCTTTCCGGGCTGGTCAGAGATCTCAGAAAATTTTCCAGAAATGGCCAAGCACCATCGTTACAGTAATGATGGCTCATTAATCTTAGAAAAGCAAATTTTCATATAAGGGAAACAAAATAATCCTATCAAATTGTAATATCAAAAAAAAGTGTTTGTGTATTTCTAAACAGACACTTAAAGGTCCTATAAAGTAGTTGGGATGAATCTCTCCTCAGGGATAAACACTACAACAAAGGCTGAGGGATGTTCAGAGCACAGGCCGAAACCCAGGCCTGGGCGGGGGCAGGGACAGCCCTCAACTGGCCGGCACAGCCTTCCGGCCGGCGGTTACAGCCCTCTCGCTGGGCCGGTGAAAAGCTCAGGCCAGGCCAGAAGCAGCCCTCGCTGGGCGTCGGACAGCCAGCCAGGCCGGGGGCGGGGGCCGGACAGAGCTCTCTCCAGGGCAGGCAGACTTAGAAAATTTTTTGAAATGGCCAAGAACCGCCTTTACTGTAACGATGCCTCTTTAACCACAGAAACCAAATATTCACACCATGGAAAACAAAGAAAATCCTATCAAAGTTGTAGTATAAAAAAACCCAGTTATCGAAACTCAAAAGGAAAAAGCACACAGCCTGCCGGGCCGGGCCTGACAGTCTTTCTGGCTGGTCCGAGTTAAATCTCAAAATTTTTCCACAAATGGCCAAGAACTATCGCCATAGTCGTGATCTCTTTATACTTAGAAAACCAAATTTTCTAATCCTGGAAACAATATTTAACCTATCAAAATTGTGCTGTGAAAACGAGTAGCAAATTAGCCAAAAAGAGAAAAAAAATAGTCTGTTAAATTGAAGTCGCTTTGAAAACATGCATGTGAATTGACTCACTTAGGTAAGACTGTGGTACTGAATGCAGGAAAACACAACATCACCTAAACATGGAAACCTAAAGGAACTTTAAAGAAGTTTGAAGGCAACTTTCTTCTCTGTGTTTAATACCAGAACAAGTGAGACTGAGGTTACAATATTTAACCCATAAAAGTTGTGCTGGAGAAAGTGACAAATTACCTGGAAAAAAAGCTCCTTTAAATTGAAGTTGCTTTGAGAACATGTACGTAAACTGACTCACCTAGGTAAGACTTTGAAAGTAAATTGAATGCAGGAAAACATAGTATCACCTAAACATGGAACCTAAAGGTACGATGAAGTCTGAAGCAGTCTTTCCTCACTATGTTTAATACTAGAACAAGACAGACTGATGTTCAACGCAGTCGAAAACCAGGTCCTGGACCGGACAGAGCCCTCCGGGCTGGTGCAAGTTAAATCTGTTTTTCCAGAAATGGCCAAGAACAATCTTTACAGTAATGATGCCTCTTTAATCATAGAAAACCAAATTTTCGTAAAGCAAAAAGAAAAAATCCTATCAAAATGTGCTGTACAGAAAGAAAAAGTTACTTAAGGTCACCAAAGACTAAAGGCCAGTCTGACTTTAGAGTGGATTTGAGAACACGTGTGTCAACTGACTCACTTTGGTCAGACGTAGAAATTATACTGAATTCAGGACAAGAAAACATGAGCTAACATAGAAGCCTAGAGGTCCTATGAAGAAGCTGGAATGAATCTGTCCTCACTGTGTTAAATACTAGAACAAGCAAGACTGATGTTGAAAGCACAGTCTGAATCCCAGGCCTGGGCCGGGGCAGACAGCCCTCGGGGCCGGTCTCAGTTAAAATCAGAAAATGTTGGAGACCTGAGGCTGGGCTTGTATGTTTCAGTCTCTGTACCCAGGATAAGAGCATGCTATTCCTGACGCCAGATAAGTATTGGTATACAAGGTCGTCATGGCCTGCGCTTTAGATCATTTTTATGGAATGTTGACACGCCTACTGCCTGACCAGCCTGGAATCTTAGTTTGTTCTAAGAACTCTCCTTTACCTCCCCCCTCCCCAAGACCCCTATATAAGCTTGAGCTCCTTTATTAATAAACGAGACCTTGACGCATCTCAGACTGACTCTGCCTTTCTTTACGCGCTTGGTCTCCTGCCCCTTTCGCCCCCTTGGTTCTTTCAGGAGGTGCCCCCTCGAGCCTCACTAAATAACCTGACCTGCTGGACGGGTCAAGAAAACGTTTCCAGAAATGGCCAAGAACCATCTTTACAGTAATGATCACTTTATACTTACAAAAGCAATATTTAATCCTATCAAATGTGTGCTGTAAAAAAATCAAACTGAGTAACTTAAATTTTCCAAAAAAAAAAAAAGCATAAACTGAATTGTGAGTTGCTTTGAGAACATGTATGTGAATTGACTCACTTACGTGCGACAAATTTTATTGAATGGAAGAAAACATGGTCTAACAATGGCCACCTAAAGGTGCAATAAAAAGGTAGGAATGCACTTTCCTCACTCTGTGAAATACTAGGGGGAAAAAAGGCTGAGTGATGTTTAAATCACAGGCTGAAAAACTAGGCCTGGGCTGGGCCAGACACGGCCCTCCGGCAGGGCTGTCACCAAACTCCGGGCCGGGCCAGACCAGAGCGTATCCTGCAGGTGGGCCCAACAGGCCGAGACAGGACTGGGCCGGACAGAGCCCTTCCCAGGCCAGAGTTAGATCTCAGAAATTTGTCCAGAAATGACCCAAAACCATCTTGACTGTAACGATGCCTCTTTAATCTTAGAAAACCAAATTTTCTTACCATGGAAACAATATTTAATCATATGAAAATTGTGCTGTATAAAGATTAACTTAAATTCACCAAAAAAAGGCCTGTACTGAATGAATTGCTTTGAGAACATGGATGCGAATTTACTCACTAAGGTAAGACAAAGTCAACTGAATGCAGAAAACATGACATGACCTGAACCTAGAGACCTAAAGGGGCTATAAAGAAGTTTGAAGGAAGAGTTTTCACAATGTTTAATACCAGAACAAGGAAAGACTTACGTTTAATGGAGAGTGGAAACTCAGGCCACCCAGCCAACAAAACCCTCCCAGGAGGACCCGACAGAATCCTCGGGCCAGGCCAGGCAGAGTCCTCAGGGCCGGGCCGAGCTCAAACTCAGAAAACTTTTCCAGAAATGGCCAAGAACCATCTTCACACTAATGATCCCTCTTTAATCTTAGAAAACCCGAATTTCATGCCATAGGAAAAATATTTAATCCTACAAAAAATGTGCCTGAATACAAGCTAACAAAATGAAAAGGACAGTCTCTCACTTGAGATTTGAGAACATAGATGAAAATTCACTCATTTACCTGAGAGGTAGAAATTATATAGAATGCAGGAAAAAACACAACATAAAAACCGAAGGGTTTGACATGGCAGAGAGGGGGACACCCCAGGACCCCCAAACCTGTCCGGTCTAAATGGGTTCTGCCAACTGCCGCATTAACACCACACTTAACACCTTTAGTGGAAGGAAACCTTAATACAATGAGAAGACAAAGAATATAGTTTTAGATCAAGCACCCAAGTCACCCATCCCCTCGTGGGTAAAAGTCCACCCAAAGGGGATTGGCCAAAGCCAGGCCCGAAAGCTGCCCCCAGTCTAAGCCCCTTCCGGCGGGACCCACAGAAAAGATGGGCCTCCCCGGTGGCGCAGTGGTTAAGCGCTGCGCTGTGGAGCTGTCGGCAGCGGCGATGCGAGTTCGACACCCGGCCGGGGAGAATCCCACATGGCACGGCAGACCTCTCCTGCCTTGCCCGCTGCTCCCCTCAGCAGTGTGCTTCTGATCTGCCTGTTCTGCTCCCCGCTCTGTCTCTGGTGAACCCTCTCGCCGCCCCACGCCTCTG